>APFE031356266.1:36409-115706 GCA_000404065.3 Pinus taeda | reverse complement strand
TATTATATTGATGTACCCACATAGTGCCCATATTGTTACTATTGTACCCCATATAAGCCCACTAATGTTACTATTGTGGCTTCATATTATTATTGTTATGTCGGCTGGGTTATATTGTGACTCCTTAGACTCCTATATATAGAAAGGAGGTTTTGTCATTTGAATCATCCAAGAATTGTTCATTTATGTAATGTAAAGGATGTTTCCCCCTCGAAGAGGCTGAATTCTAAGGCATTGATCTATCTTTTCTATCTTTTTTGAGCTGGTTTCATAACAATCTAAATCTAACACTTCTTTCATTAATCAAATTCTAGTTTTAATTGCTCCTATTAAAACTATCGCACTTCCTTTGGGGGGTGTTTTTAATAAGTATCAACCTACTTCACATCCTAATGATCCTAACAAGATAATTAAGAAATTGTGGATTTTTGAATTTGAAGAATATTTAAAACAAACTCCTTAGCATGCACCATCTCCACTAAATTTACCTCCTATGGCAGCTCATCTACCTAATTTCAAATATTACTTTCCTAAGCTTTTTGATGATGGAACCTATACTGTTGAAGAGAACCTAAGTGAATTTTCAAATGTCTGCAATAATATAAGGGCTAACACACATGATGTATGCATGTGACTCCTTGTTATTACTCTATAAGGAAAATATGCATCTGATTTCTATGATTTTCCTCCTAAAACCTTCTCTACCTAGGTTGAATTGGCTTGTTGGTTAAAATCTACTTTTGGAAAGCATCAAATCCTTATTGATTGGTTCAAGGAATAAAATAGTTTGGTTTTCAAGCCTAGAGAAACCATCAGATATTTTTACCTCAATTTTATCAAAATTGATTATAAAATTCCCGATGTTAGTAGACCTCACAGCTCAATTGGAGATCATCATGAGATACTTTTCTATTTCTGTTTCCTGGTTTTGCTAGCACGGGTTTGAGGCACATACGCGGAGGAATGGGTTCGCTCGAAGATGAAATTAAAGGTTCAAAGCTTGCATCTATGTTTAGGGTTTTGGGACTCAATCGAAATCATGATACAGGAAGAAATAAACCATATTTTCTCATTGATCGACACATCCATGCAACCAAAGAATCTCATTCACATGCACAATTAGTCCTCCATGCGACTGACATCTAGGGTTTCAGAATCACAGTTGCAGGGTCTCCAAAGGTAGAATTTGACTATAGTAGTAAGATTGGAATCTCAAGGAGAAATTGAAGCTTCCTAATCACACACATAGCATGTCATCCATGCGAATGACTTCTAGGATTTTGTTTGCCAGTTATCTAATTTTTTTCTCATTGACCACAGGGTTTGGAAGTTGACTGCAATGAGTGACAGTTCATTACAAACCTCTGAATTAGGGTCTTGAGTATAAGAATTGTTAGGTTCATCTCATAGATGTTGTTGTTGTTTTTAGTGGATATTTGCATAGATGAAGATATGGATCATTGTACTCTCTTTTGCTGAATCATTCAATGACAATCTAATAAGAAGAATAATTTGAAAGGGTTTTCTTCATAGTGGGTTTTGCCTTGGTTAATGACCAATCCTAGTGTTTCTATGTGTGAAAGCTTTTCTTCTATATTCCTTTATGATTTCGCTACATTGATGATGATGATATTTTTCTTTATACGTAGTTGCATATGTTGTTGAATAGTCATGCAAATATGGATAATGTAAGGAGGTTATGAGGTGAATTTAATGCATAAATGAAGAAATGCAATTATAAAAGGAAAGAACAATATAGCCATAAGAAAAATTAACATAGTATCAAAGCATGGGTTGAAGAAAATTCATGGAAATCACACCTATGATAACATCATTGATGGATTCAAGAGAGGATGGTGGATACCTACAAAAATTCTAGGGTTTGAAGATAACCTTAGGCAATTTTCATATTAGAGTTTGATGGATATTATGAGGTTAGGGTTTGAGAGAAGCCTTGGTTTATGGAAAAGATGTGAGATATGAAATCTAGAAACCATATCAAGGGCAATGTGAAGATGATCAAGAACTTGTGTTAGAAGTGATGAAGCCCTAAATGGGATACTCTCTATTAGACCTGGTTTTTGATAAATTTGTTTGAAATAGTGAAGGAAACATTGTCATATAGACAATGGACAATCATGACTCTTGAATGTGGGTTCAAGAAAGATATGATCAACTCTCATTGAAGATAATTACTTTTTGATTTATGATGCTCCTTTATGTCCTTACTTTTGTTTAAACATATTGATCTAATTATTGTTTTGATTATAACATATAATTCCTGCATATATATTGGAGTATTTGGATGCTTCTAAATTCTTGATGAGATATGATAAGTGGTTCCTTCTTAAGAATAATTGCTAGTGTAGGAAAAGGAATTTGATGAAAAGGTGACAAAGTGCTATAAGTTGCCTCTGTAAAATAAGAAGGTGCACAATTATTTGATTACTACAAGGTATGCATGGTATATTGTTTCAATGTTAAGTTTTATCGGATGTAAGGTGAGCCCTAAGTTATGGCTCATGCCTGAATATGAAAGGAAGTTTGATTCATGGTACCTATGAAGAAATGATGCACTTGGTAGTGAAAATGTATCTTACCTTTTAGACATGATGAATTTCTTGATTCTATGAAGCTACTTGGAAATAATAATTTCTGATATATTGGTATGCTTGATGATTGGCTAACTCCTATCATTTTAGATATCTTGATCTCATAAAGAAGTCTAGCACCTTCATTCTAATAAATGTTAACTTGATACTATTGATAATGTCTGTGAAAATCATGGTAGCCATGATTATTGAAGTATAACAATGAGATTGATATTCAATATATTTTATTGACTGTGTGTTGTATTGGCTACAACCACCCTCCAAAATTTTTCCTTAGTTTCATTTTGGAGCCTCCCTACCAATATTTCACATCACCTTGTCTTGCTTCATCAAGTACACAATCTTCAGTGTTTTTCTTGCAAAAAGATAACCTGTCAATCAGAGCTTCATGCATTCCCCTCATAGGTTGTTCCCTGGGACTTGGTCTAGCTGCAGGCTGAGAAGCTCCCTCAAGAAATTGTACAATTCTATCTGACAGCTTGCTGGGCTCCAGAATTGTGAAATTCTACCAGTCAGGCTTCATCCATAAAATTTTGCAATTCTTCCCATCAGGGCTACTCAACCTAGGAATTGCGTAATCTTGGGTAGCAATCAGCTGCTCTGCCTAGAAATTGTGTAAATCTCCTAGGCAGCCAGCTCAACTCCCATCTAGAAATGCACATTTTCTCCCAACAGTTGACCAATCTCTTGCATGTGAAGTTGGGTTAACCTATTCCACCTGGGACCAAGGAAAATTGACTTGCATGCATGGCTTTCTTTTTCTCGAAATAGCAAAAGGAAACATGCAAAAAGCACCCCTTGATTCCAGGAGATATTTTTAGTAGCTAGAGGTTACATGCAAAGATCATTTTAGAATCTTTCCTCCAAGTGTTGCTTTTTCCTAGATTTTTGGCATACACATTATGAGCCCAAACTTATTTATTTGATGCATTAGACCTCATTCTTTCACATCAATCTTGCGGCTCTAACATCCCACATCACATCCAGGACTCTTCGACACATCTAGCTCAACTATTCATAGGTAAGTAATCTCAACTTGTCTTTTTCAACATTTCTATTGCTTTTTGTGTTTTCACTTGTGTGAGTGTTATTTTCTTG
Source organism: Pinus taeda (assembly GCA_000404065.3). Lineage (NCBI taxonomy): Eukaryota > Viridiplantae > Streptophyta > Pinopsida > Pinales > Pinaceae > Pinus > Pinus taeda. The sequence continues at coordinate 111,996 of APFE031356266.1, read as the reverse complement.
ATTTCTTTGAATGCTTTCTATCGTCTACATGCATATTAGCTTGTACTAGCACCATTTCAGTTTTCATTGCTTTCTCACTGTTGTCACATGCATGAAACTGTTTTTCACGAATAGTCATTGATTTTGCGACTTGCTAAACCCACATGCATGTTGTTATGTTTTCTAAATATTTCATTCAGTGTTTGGATGCATGATCAATCACTTCTAGTTTCACTCAGTATCGCCATGCATTCACTTTCACATTGGCTTTTAGTTACCCGTCAGCGGGTTTGGGTAGCCTTGGCTCGAACTCTGGCTCACCAAGGCAACATTATGCACTCCGGGGAAGGAAGGCTATGTCTTCCACTCCATAAATTTGCATTTCTACCCAGGAACTATCCTCTAAGACTACCTTGTGCTTTTTTGAGGGACAATTATAGTTGGCCAAAAAAATTGTACAATTCAGTGATTAAGCCTGTAGTAATTGCTAGCTGGAATTGTGCATTGTGCAATTCTAGTAGTTAGTAGTCAGCTTGGATTGCGCATTATGAAAATCCAACAACTAGTTAGCCTCCCCAGACAACTCAAACTAGTTTTTGGTTTTTTCGCAAGTCTGGCAGCCAGTCTCCCAACCTCCTAGAAGAAATTGTGCAATCTTTGCTTATCATTCCCCGAATTTGCTTTGGTTTTCACTGACAAATTTCTTACCATGCATGTCACTTTGTCTCTAGATATTTCAGGTGTTCATCTGCCTCTTATCAGTACAATATCAATGGCCTCCAGGAGAGTAGGATCAAAGGACACTGACAAAAGTGCAATTGGGGTAGCAGTTGAATGGGTGTCCTCTAGTCTATCGATCTATGAAGATACCAAGTTGTTTCTACACAAGGACATCAAGTTAAAATGGCAAGAGGTCAATGAAGAATTTGCAGGCACTTTTAGGGAAGATCTCGAATACCACCAGGTCTATGTGAACATTCACAAGTCCAACTTGTACTGGATTGCATGTAGATACCCCGTGTTCCCATGCGCAAACATGATACACTGGATCATCTCGCACAATGATCCCAAGATGATGACATTGAGAAGTGTCACCGAGACGAATATTGCAACCTTCTAGGCATAAGATTATGATGAGATGTATCAGATGTCAGAGCCCATGACTATCATGGAGACTCCCTTTAGCTTACCCAACAACAATGCCAACTCCAGACACATTCTAAAGAACTGGGTAAAGGAGCCAGCTAGATTCAAGATGACACCCAACTGGATCTACAAGACGAAGATATTGTGGAAGGCATATCAATACTTGGTCATATTTTCATATTGGCTATATGGCCAAGAAATCACAGAGACCTTCCTGTAGACTTGGGTGATCATGCTAGGCCAACTTTCCAGAGAGGGAAAACCATGTAACTAGTCCAACATGTTGGCTCATTAGATAAAGGAATAGGTAACAAAGGCTCGACAATCACCTAAATATATGCAAGAAAAGGTCTACATGTCTGTCTACATCTTAGATGAAATCTATGCTCGATAGGAGTTCCCAGGCTTGAAGTGGGCATGGTCACTTGGAGAGACTGTTGTGAACACTTATTGTAAGTTGTTTTCCGAAGGAAGCTCTAGAGGAGTTATTACACAGTTGTTCGATCATTTTTTCACCCCAGTTTACAAGATGATATTCAAACAGGATCCACCCTTCATGTTGAAGGTAGCAATGGAGGCACTGATGGACATGGCTAATTGGTATGCCTCACCGTCTGACACCTTCATACAGATGTTCAGCATGGAGAAGCCTCTGCATGTTCTATAAAAGTTTGCCTTGGACATACTCGTCATGTAGGAAGTATCATATCACATCTCGATAGGATTGAAAACTAGACTGCACCAGAAGAAGAAGGCACCTTGGCCCACTCTTCCAATGCAGATTGGGTTATACAAGATCCAGATTTTCAAGCATGTGGATATCAAATTAGATTAGATGAAGAAGTATCCATTTGACCTTCAATGTTACAATCTGTATGACCCACATTGTCTTGTGAAAGATCACTACACAAGAGTACATTTCAACTAGATGCAAGGGGCATTTCATTAGGTCGAGGAGGACCCATGCAAACATTGCTACAGTTTCTCTAGACCCAATGAATGTGTTGAATTCACTGCGGAGTGGGTAAGAAAGAAACGTGAAGTAGCATCCCAAAGAGCACCAGCACCAGAAGTAGTAGCAGCAGCAGAAGTAAGCATACCATTGTGTGACAAGGGCAAGAGGAAGATTGTTGATCGGATGGAGGAATATCAAAGAGGCAATAGTGTGACAAGCAAATCATGTAAAGGCAAAATGAGAAGAGAAGAATGGAGGAAACAGAGAAGGAGTTGCATGAGCTAAAGGAACAACTCCAGAAGGAACAAGAGTTGCGTAAACAGGAGAGGGAAGTGTAGAAACAACAGGTACAACAGGGGGTGCAATATGTGAAAACATATGAAACATTGCTTGTACAGGTAGTGGACTCATAAGAATAGTTGGAATTAAGCAGATAGTGTGAACCATCATAGGAGCAGGACTTCACTCATGAGATAGAGAAATCAATTTGACAGTTGGATACGGATATGGAGCAACACGAATAGGAACAAGACACCAACATCATGCGTCACCACCAAGAGGTTGACTTGCCCACTTCACCACATCTAGAAGATGAGAAAGCCTCAAGCGACCAAGGAGGCATTGAAATCCTTGGAGATCAGTCGGATGGAGAGATGCACAACATCTCATTCGATGAGTCTCAAAATAGAGTTGTGTAGTCTCGTAGAGTGTCAACTCTAGATGATCACACATCTCCTGTGTAAGTTGAGGAATGAGTGATCATGTCTGACGTGTGAAAACAACTAGCAACCTTGGCTAATGCTACCAGAGTTTATGCCGAAGCTACTAGCTCAAGTGTATTCTTTCTGATAGATTACAATGCGTGAATGGCTAATTAGCTACAGATGACCAAGGAAGGAGGAGATTTGGTGATAGTGTCTTCTTGAGCTGAACTGAAGAAGGAAATACTATATGAAGTATTGTCCCTTGACACAGTTATGAAAGCATTGTACTCCAAGTTTGGTACTGTGCATAAGGTAGTCGTCCATCTCAATGGATGGCAACAGTGATGTGCTAGAAGAGCACATATCTTGGTGAACTTGAATGATGTTGTTGACTACAAGCAAAAATAGACGATGAGATATAAGGGAGCCCCACTTCACTTTCCTAACATGATGAAGGCCAATGCAGTCAAGCTGAAGGCATGTATCTAGATTCAAATATGGAACTATGAAACGCTCTCATAGCTCATCACTAGTATACAGTCTTCCCATGCACATGTATTCAAGAGTATGGAGTTTTTGGTGCACGCAGATGCAATCCCATCTATTGGGATTCTCACACAAGAAAACACAAAGGAACAGGTCTGACTAGAGCTTGACTCATATTTCGACGAGTTGATGCACATTTCCACCATCCCAGACTTGCACATCAGTGCAAAAATCATGCACAAGTATGTTGCTGGTCCAGCCGCATTAAAGAGAATGATGTACATGCTTTCAGACGAGTTGGACAGAGTAGCCCAAGTAGTTTATTCAAATGCTATGGAGGCAAGAGTCAAGTTCCATAAATATGTCACCTTGGAGCACATGGACACCATCACGGACTACCAATCTTGGCATCAGTATGTTACTGTTGATCACCGCGAGGATGTTGAAGAGTTGGACTTCCATGGTTGTCTAAGTCATAGTGATGTCTAGCATGGCTTGCTCAATCCATTTTGTCTCACATGGGTACATGTGCATTATAATGTACTGTCTTATCAAGTGTAAGTCAAGTGTCGATAGTTGGATGTAATAGTCATAGAGTAGATGAAGAATCATGATGGTAGATGAATTTTTGCAAAGGGTAATGTTGAGGGTCAACCCACTCTTTTCTATAAATAGTCCCTCATAACTCATTGTAAAGGATTTTAGTCAGCCAAGATTCCAATAAGACTATCTTGGAGAGAGCTTGGATAGTATTATAATGAGGCTTGGCTTCTCCCCTGCGCAGAGCTAGTACATCTCTTTGGAGGAGAATGCAGTTGTGGTTGTAATGTTCCACTGTTGGAACTAGTCGTTGGACATGGATGTATTATATGACTGGAATTTACACTTCTTAATATAACAAGAGCCAACACGTTTCATTGATATGTTATATTATATTATATGCTATCTAGTTTACTCTAAATGATATATGTATATGTTTACTTATGCATGCATGTAGATTTCTGTATGCATGTATAAATCTTTCTGAAATATGTTCTTGGTTTAACTATCACTTTGGATTGCTAGATAACTTGCCTTCCATGTTGTGATCCATCTTTGCTCGTGTGTTCTCTTCTTAACCACGTGTTATCATAGGTTTCCAAGGGTCACACTCATCTCAACCCCCATGTATTAGAACCTCTAATGCATCTTCCTTACCTCACTACAGTTGTCATACCATTAATACAAACAAAGTTATCTTACTTTCCTCTATGTGAAATCGCAATCAAGGCATTACCTTACAACCCACTCCTAGCACTCCTACACCAAATAGTCTGTGGTCTAATTGGGACTTCTTACCATGGGAGATCCCCTGACATGTTGGTAGGTCCAACATCATAAAATTTATCGGTGCTAGAAGGAGGGCCAAGTGACAAGATGTGTCCAATCATCCTATTTTTAACCTTTGCATATCTATCATGGATTCTTGCACTCTTCTCCCTCTACGATGTTTTTTGAACCACGAAGATGTCACCATCATGAGAGATTTTTTCGATCACTTGTCCACTTACATGTATGATGGTGAAGGTGAAGTGGCCTAACCTGAGTTCTTACATGACTTTCTTTCCATTCTTCATGAGGAATATGGATGTTCTGATGAATAGGCTAGTTTGCTGCTTGCAAACACACTTCATGAATATCCACATTGGTGGTTGTGTAGCCTATCACCTGACAACATGCACTCATTTGAGCAATTTTGTGATCTCATTGAAGACAATTTCTATCATTTTTATCCAGACCATCTTGACCAAAAGCTACTACAATAAAGGAAGGCTCTGCATCAATTGACTATGGACTTTTGGTAGCACTTCTGTGATTTTCAGTTTTAAGCTTCGAAGAGCCAGATGAAATTTTCTTGTCTCTGGGACCAATTCGAGTATTGCATTAAGAAATTTTCTTGTCCCAAGAAGAATTTTGAAATCAAGCCTCACTCAGCATTCTTCAGTGATGGAGGTGCGCAATCCCAGATGGATGTAGTCACTGTCACAAGTGAGTCTCTGTCATCCCCTCATCAAGAAACTCCACCATTATAGAGTGATGTGGGAGATCATGCTCACACATCAGTTTAGCTGTCACATCCTTCCAACATCACTTTGCTTAATTTTTTACGCATATTTGGTTGTGAGTCCATTAAGTTTTCATATGCATTTTGTTCCACAACCTCTGTCTTTGCACTCAGTTGTTCCTCTGGATGATATTGTCTTGTGTTCTTCCATTCTGGACTCTACACTTGTTGCAAACGAGGAATAAGCCACTGATGGAGTTGGCGTTTCACAACCAACATGCATTTTTATTCATGAAGAGTATAAGTGGGACCTTGAGCATCAACACTCAGTGAAGGATGGCTCCCTTCCATCCAAGCCCCCTCCATTCCTTTCTGACATCTTTAGCAAGCATGCCATCCATGATTTCACATGTGTATCTTCATCCACGGATGCACCCATTGTTGATCACTCGCAGGACACACTGGATGTCATTCCATCATCCCATAATGGAGAGGATAAGTTATTCATTGAAAATCCACTTGTTCTTTCATCTGCATTTTCCAGAAATATAGATGATGATTTTTTTTGCTTCTCATCTACCCCTCTATTCGTTTCATTAGATCACAAGGATGCTAATGAAATCGTTAATTTTTCTAATCGTGGCTATCGTGATCCATTTACTTCCATATTCGATCATGATCATGTTTCTATCGCAGTTGATTTTTCAAAGCCACCCATTTATGATGATCTATCTAACAATGACGTCAAAATACCCAAGATTGTCAAGGCACTTTAGCCTGAGCCAATGGTTATGTCAGGCCCTTGCTCTCTTGGGGTTAGTTTCACTTTCGATCAGGAAATTGTTCAATCACCCAACACTACTCATCACTCATCTGTATGCATTGAATATCAATCTCACAAACATATTATACTTCCTCCACATGAACTACACAATCCTATCGCTCATGCATTGGAGGAATCTTACATTGCAAGCACACGTGCACGACGCAAGTTGTCTTTGTTTCTTTCGCTTCCTTGCATGTCACAGTCAAGAGTGTTCTTACGCTTCAAAGTTGCATGCAATGCCACACAGAACCATGATAAGTCCACAGACATCTCATCATGTACTTGCACTCACTTATGTCTTATGGCCATTTTGAAACACGAAGTATGGTTGTCTCCATTTTTATGTCTTTCTTACTAGCTGGTTTGTACAACTGGGTTGCTCACAGACCAAGCCTTCACCAACATGGGTCAACAAATCCATTGATAGCTGCATTGGAAATATCACTTCACGTGATCAGGCCTATGCACCATTAGTTTAGGAGTACGAGTAGTGTTTTCTTGTAGTCAGTTTTCTTGCTTTATTTGTTTGTTTGTTTTCTTACGCTTTGTTTTCACTTTTGCTTCTTCTCTTGCTTTGATTTATTGTTTGTTTGTTAGCTTTTTCATTCGTAGGTCAATTTCGCATGAAGCCATGTATGAATCTTGAAACAAGCTGGGTAAATTACAAGAGGCCTTGTGTAGCTATCACTACTTGGTTATTTGTCATCCTGCCTCTATATGAAGAACTTGTTACTTTTAGTCCATGGTACTTGGAAGGAGAATACATACTGTTCAAAGTGAACCTTGGTGAAAACACAACGTTTGCGCACTAACTAGTGTCACCTACTCTATTTGGTTTTTTTTGGGTTAACCCTTGTCATCTCAGTCAAGTAGAGTAAGGTGAGGGGGAAAACTTTAACAAGAATGTCAAATATATAATAAATTAATTATTTACAGGAACAACCTCTTTTGCTCTCAATAAGTTGGGATCCCTCTTCCACCTCTAAAATGAATAATTGATATGCACAGTTATGAAAAAATGAAAAGTGGAAATTTCAAAAAGATGAAAATGAATAAGGTGAAATAAGAGAAACGCTTCTTGCACAGAGAGGTGATGCAAGTAACTCCATTGGGGTACTATCTAGGATCGATGGTAGTAGAGAAATGCTTGTGTTCCTACGTGAATTCGTCGGGGTACTGTCCAGGCCTACCAGTAGTAGAGCAACACCAGAGATGAAACTATGACTCTAGCAATTATATTGCTTGTGCATCAATATACCCCTCAACCCTAATCGAAATAATTGTGTTGACTTGGCTTGGAATGTGTGTTAATCGACTAAGATATTGGAAGACGCTACATCTTACAATCAAGCTAGTGTGAAACCAAGACAAATAGAGAACTGAAAAATACTTCCATAGGTGTTAGACTTTCTTTTCACAAAAAAGGTCCATTCAAAGAGCTAGAGTTCTACCAATGTGTAGCCAAGTGTTGTAGCAGCTACAACCACCCTCCAAAATTTTTCCTTAGATTCATTTTGGAGCCTCCCTACCAACCTTTCACAACACCTTATATTGCTTCATCAAGTACACAAACTTCAATGTTTTCTTGTAGAAAGACAGCCTGTCAATCAGAGCTTGATGCATTCCCCTCACAGGTTATTCCTCTGGACTTGGTCCAGTTGTAGGCTGAGCAACTCCATCAAGAAATTGAGCAATTCTGGAGGGTAGTCAGCCTTCCCTCCAAAAATTACGAAATTTTGTCTAGCAGCTTGCTAGGCTTCAGAATTGCGTGATTCTTCCAATCAAGCTTCATCCAGAAAATTGCACAATTCTTCCCAACAGGGCTACTCAACCTAGGAATTGTGAAATCTTGGGAAGCACTCAACTGCTCTGCCTAGAAATTGTGCAAATATTCTGGGCAACTAGGCCAACTCCCATCCAAAAATGTGCATTTCCTCCTAGCAGTTGAGCAACCTCTTGCATGTGCGGTTGGGTTGACCCATTCCACCCAGCACCAAGGAAACTTGACTTGCATGCATGGCTTGATTTTTTCCAGAATAGCAAAAGGAAACATGCAAAAAGAATCCCTTGATTCAGGGAGCTATTTTTAGTAGTTGGAGGTTACATGCAAAGATCATTTTAGAATCTTTCCTCCAAGTGTCATTTTTTCCTAGATCTGTGGCATGTACGTCATGAGCCCAAACTTATTTATTTGATGCATTAGATCTCATTCTTTCACATCAATCTTGGAGCTCTGACATCCCATAGTACATCTAGGACTCTTCGGTACATCCAGCTCAGCTATTCACAAGTAAGTGGTCTTAACTTGTCTTTTTCAACATTTCTGTCGCCTTTTGTATTTTTGCTTGTGTCAGTGTTGTATGCTTGATTTCTTTGAATTCTTGTTGTTGTTTACATGCATACTAGATTTTAATAGCATTGTTTTAGTTTTCGTTGCTATCTCACTATTGTCGCATGCATGAAATTGTTTTGCATGAACGGTCGTCGATTCGACGACTCGCTTCACCCACATGCATGTTGTTCTATTTTTTGAATCTTTCATTCAATGTTTTCATGCACAATAAATCACTTCTTCTTTCACTCAGTATCGCCATGCATTCACTTTCACATTGGCTTTCAGTTTCCCATCGGCGGGTCTAGGAAACCTTGGCCTGGACTCTGCCTCACCAAGACAACATTGAGCAATCCCAGGAAGGAAGGCTCTGTCTTCCTCTCCAGAAATGCACATTTCTACCCAGGAACTTTCCTCCAAGGCTACTTTTCACATTTCTAAGAGACAGTGACTGTTGGCCCAGAAAATTGCCCAATGCAGTCACTGAGCCTGCAATAATTGCAAGATGGAATTGCACATTGTACAATTCCAACAGTAAACATTCAGCCTGGATTGTGCATTGCACAAATCCAACAGCTATTCAACCTCCCCAGATAGCCTAGACTATTTTTTGTGCAAGTCTTGCAGCCAGTCTCCCAACCACCTAGAAGAAATTGTGTAATCTTCACCTATCATTCCCTTAGTATGTGTTATATCATTGCTCGAATTTGTTTTGGTTTTCATTGACAGATTTCTTGCCATGAATGTCGCTTTGTATCTAGATATTTTAGGTTTTCATCTACCTCTTAGTAGTATAGGATCAATGGCCTTTAGGAGAGCAATATCAACGGACATTGACGGAAGTGCAACTGGGGCAGCAGTTGAACAAGTGTCCTCAAGTCTACCAATCTATGAAGATACCAAGATGTTTCTAGACAAGAACATCAAGTTGAAATGGCAAGAGGTCAACAAAGCATTTGCATTCACTTTTAAGGAAGACCTCAAAGAGCACCAAGTTTATGTGAACATTTACAAGTCTAGCTTGTACCAGATTGCATGCAGATACCCTATGTTCCCATGTGCAGACATCATACACTAGATTGTCTCGCACACTGATCCTGAGACGATGACTTTGAGGAGTGTTAGTGGGATGAAGATTTCAACCTTCTAGGCATAGGATTATGATGATATGTATTAGATGTTTTTTCTTGTGACTATCATGGAGACTCCCTTCATCATACCTTGCAATAGTGCCGACTCTAGAGACATTTTGAAGAACTGGGTAAAGGAGCCTGCTAGATTCAGGTTACACCCAACAAAATCTACAAGACGAAGATACTACGGGAGGCATATTAATACTTGTCATATTTTCATGTTGACTGTATGGCCAAGAAATCATGGAGACCTTCCCACAAAGTTTGGTGATCGCGTTGGACCAACTGGCTAGAGAGGGAAAACCATGTAACTACTCTAGCATGTTGGCTCATCAACTGAAGGAATAGGTAACAAAGGCTCAAAAATAACCCAAAGGTATGCAAGAAAAGGTCTACATGTACACCTACATCTTAGATGCAATTTGTACCTGATAGGAGTTTCCAGGATTGGAGTGGGCATGCTCACTGGCGGAGACTGCTCTGAACACTGATTGTAAGTTGTTTTCTATATGTAGCTTTAGAGGAGTTATCACACAACTGCCCGACCATTTTGTCACCCTAGTTTACAAGATGATATGTGAACATGATCCACCCTGCATGTCAAAGGAAGAATTGGAGGAACTGATAGACATTGTTGATTGGTATGCCTCACCATCTGGCACCTTCATATGAATGTTCAGTGCGAAGAAGCCTTCTCATGTTCTACTGAAGTTTTCCTTAGACATACTCGTCATGTAGGAAGTAGCATATCAAATCTTGGCAGGATTGATAGCTATACTGCACAAGAAGAAGAAGGCACCTTGGCTTGCTCTTCTATTATGGATTGGGTTATACAAGATCCAAAGTTTCAAGCATGTGTATGTTGAAGTAGAGAAGATGAAGAAGTATCCATTCGACCTATGAAGTTACAATCAATATTACCCACATTGTCTTGTGAAATATCATTACACGAGAGTACAATTCAACTAGATCCACGGGGAATTTCATTGGGCCAATGAGGACCCATGGAGATATTTCTATAGTTTCTTCAGACCCAATGAATAAATCAGATTCACTTTGGAGTGGGTAACGAAGCAACGTGAAGCAGCATCACAGAGAGCACTATCACTAGAAACAGAAGTAGCAGCAGAAGTAAGCATACCAGTGCATGACATGGGCAAGAGGAAGATTGTCAATTGCATGGAGGAAGAGAAAAGTTGCAAGTTCCAAGTAGATCCACTTGTGGAGAAAGAAACTTTGGCTATAGAGGTAAAGAGGCAACATCGTGACTAGCGGATCACACAAAGGAAGAAGGAGAAGAGAATAATGGAGGAAACAGAGAAGGAGTTGTATGAGCTGAAGGAGCAACTCTGAAAAGAACAAGAGATGTTCAAACAAGAGAGGGAAGTGCAATAGCAACATGTACAAGAAGGGGCGCAACATGTGAAAATAGATGAAACAATTCTCATATAGGTAGTGGACTCATCAAAAAAGTTGGCATTAAGTAGACAGGGTAAGCCATCGTAGGAGCAGGACTTCACTCATGAGATAAAGCAAGCACTTCGACAATTAGATATGGATATGGAGCAACATGAATCGGAACAAGACACTGACCTCATGCCTCAACACCAAGAGGTTGAGCTTCCCACTTCATCGCATCCAAAAGATGAGCAAGTCTCAAGTAACCAAGGAGGCACTGAAATCCTTGGAGATCAGCCAGAAGGAGAGATGCACAACATCTCACTCGATGAGTCTCAACATAGAGTTGTGTCGTTTCGCAAGGTGTCAACTCTGAATGATCACACATCTCCTGCACAAGTTAAGGAATGAGTGATCGTGTCTGATGTGCACAAACATCCAACAACCTTGGCTGATGCTACCAAAGTGTATGCTAAAGCCACTAGCTCAGGTGTTCTCTTTCTGATAACTGAGAATGAGTGAATGGCTACGAAACTACAGATGACCAAGTAAGGAGGAGATTTGGTGACAGTGTCTGCTCGAGTTGAATTGAAGAAGGCAATACTTGATGAAGTATTGTCCCTTGACATAGTTATGTGGGCATTGTACTCCAAGTTTGGTAACAGTGTCTGCTCGAGTTGAATTGAAGAAGGCAATACTTGATGAAGTATTGTCCCTTGACATAGTTATGTGGGCATTGTACTCCAAGTTTGGTACCATACATAAGGCAGTCATCCATCTCAATGGATGGCATCAGCAATGTGCTAGAAGAGAACGTATCTTGGTGAACTTGCATGTTGTTGTTGACTACATGCAAACATGGATGATGAGATACAAGGGAGCCCTGGTCCACTTACCTAAGATGATGAAGACAAATGCGATCGACCTGAAGGCACGTATCTAGAGATAGATCCAGAACTATGAAGAGGCCTGTAGCTCATCACTAATATACATGCTTCCCATGCATGTATATTCAAGAGTATGGATGTTTTGGTGCATGCACATGCGATCCCATCTATTGGGACTCCCACCCAGGTGAAGAAAAAGGCACAGGTCCAAATAGATCTTGACTCATAATTCAATGAGTTGATGTGCATTGCCACCAGCCCAAACTTTCCCATCAGGGCAGACATCATGCACAAGTATCTTGCTAGTCCAACTGCATTAAAGAAAATGATGTGCATGCTTTTAAACAAGTTGGACAAAGGAGCCCAAGTAATGTACCCATATGCTATGAAGGCAAGAGTCAGGTTCCAAAAAGATGTCACCTTGGAGTAAACAGACGCCATCGTGGACTATCGATCTTGGCAACAATATGTTATTGTTGATCACCATGAGGATGTTGAAGAGTTTGACTTCCATGGTTGTCTAAGTCATAGTGATGTCTAGCATGGCTTGCTCAAGCCATTTTGTCTCACATGGGTACATGTGCATTTTCATGTAACGTCTTGTCAAGTGTAAGTCAAGTGTCAAGTGTCAATAGTAGGATGTAACATCCATAGAGTAGATGAAGGGTCATGGGGGTAGATGAACTATCACAAAGGGGAATGTCAAGGGTCACCCGAGCCTTTGATATAAATAGTCCCTCATAACTCATTGTAAAGGATTTTGGTTAGCTAAGCTTCTAATACGACTATTTTGGATAGAGCTTGGACAGTGTTGTGACGAGCCTTGGCCTCTCCACTGTGCAGAGCTAGTACATCTCTGTGAGGAGCAAGCGATTTTGGCTGTAAAGTTCCACTGTCAAAACTAGTGGTTGGACATGGATGTATTGTATGACTGGATTTTACACTTCTTAATATAACAAGAGTGAGCACATTTCATGCATATGTTGTATTGTATTCTATGGTATCTAGTTTACTCTAAATGATATATGTGTATTTTTACTTACTCATGCATGCATATCTATCTGTGTATGTATGTATGAATCTTTTTGAAATGTGTTGTTGGTAAACCATCACTTTTTACTGCTAGCTAACTTGCCTTTGATGTTGTCATGCATCTTTGCTCGTGTTTTCCCTTCTTAACTACGTGCTATCACAGGTTTCCAAGGGGTGCACTCATCTCAACCCCCATGTGTTAGAACCTCTCGTGCATCTTCCTTGCCTCACTACAGCTATCACACCCTTGCTACCAATAGAGTTATCTTACTTTCCTCTGTGCAAAATCACAGTCAAGGAATTATCGTACGACCCACTAGTGGGACTTGTACACCAAACGGTCTAAGTTCTAATTGTGACTTCTTACTGGGGAGATCCCCTGACATGTTGGCAGGTCTAGCACCATCAACAATGTGGTTATGATTGGATGTGCTTAGTAGCTATGGCATATGGTAAAATTGAGTTCCCTGACTTGATGGATTGAGTTATTAATGAGGCTCATCAATGGGTAAATTATATAGACCTTAATGCAACCCTCCAACTTACTAAAATCATCTTTTCTCATAATTCTTTACATGTTTTTAAATATTTTTCTTAATGAGAAGGGTAAAGATGAGATGTCATGTCTTGTGGTTTAATGTGCATTAATTGTAGGTTTTGGTGAAATTTTTTTCTAATTAAAGTGCAGGAACTCAAAGGAGACAAGCAAGAGGGATTTTAGGAGATGGGATCTCCCTCCTTAACTCCTCACTCACTCGAATATTCCTCCATAAAATCTCATTATCTCGGATTTGCAAGTAGTCGAGCCATTAAGACCATTGGCAGCCAAGCCAGTGATAGTTGAAGACTAGTTGATCTTGAGTTTTGGAGCTAAGCCTCCCGAAATTTAAGGAATTTTTTGGCAAATCCAGTTGTATAAATAAGAATGCCTAGAGCCTCATGAGGATTCAACTTTTGTTTATTGTTTCCAAGAGCCATTTTCAAGTTGAGACATTGTGACTGATCACTCTTGTGTATTTTTGATATTTTAATGAAAATGAGAAGCATTCCATTGATCCAACACTGAGTTGAATCATAGGGCTGAATCTCTTGGGTTAGGGTCCAACCCTAGTAGTAGAGGCTCATCTTTTTGAATTTGTATGCTTAGATTACATTCATAGTTAGTTGTTGAACTGATTTTGGCGTTGTTAATTTCAAGTATTGGTATGATTAAGTAGTTTGCTTCCATTTGTGGATAGTTAGAATAGTGGTATCATAGTGACATAAGATATTTCAGAAAAGCTGGTGATAGTGGTTTTCATGTCATCTCTCTCTTTTGAGATCATGACTTGAGGGACACTTTCATATAACCCAAAAACAAATTTCTTGCTTTTCTAAATAATATAGGGTTTCTTGATGAGTAAGTCATTGTCTTTAAGTTTCTTAGGATGAGTTTCAATTTTCATTTTTGATCTCTTAATTTTTTCATTGGTTTCAAAGCACTTCCATTCATGAACTTAGCCATTAGATGGTAATAACTCTATTTTCTTCCATTTAATAAATATTTCCCATGTATAGATGAATTTTTGCATAGATGAAAACAAGAATTTATGTTGTTGTAGGAGCTTCTACATCAAAGGAAAAACTCATCTCATTTTCCTCATCCAATCCTTATCCACCCATGTTTCCCAAATCCACTAAAACCTCAATTTGAATTCTTGTTTTATAAGAAAAATTTGTCATTTCCATTGAGCAAATCCAACCATATTGAAGCACTTGATTGAGCCTAGATAGTGTTCACCCCCTCTAGTTCTTATTCTCCCATTAGCTACCTTTCCCACATTTCATTCCACCTTCTAAACCACTTCCTAAGCTGTTGACCTATTTCCTGTAGTAAAACAGGGGATCCTGTACGAGAACTAAGACATCATGTAGTTTTCCTGTAGGAAATCCTATAGTAGCCTATTTTGATCCCTAATGTAGCAAAATCATCATTTAATATAGGATTAGGCCCCCACTTAACCTCCATACCCTTAAGACCATTCTAACACTCTTCCTCCATACCTATCTCCCCTGCCAAAGAAAAAGTGAAGTTTAGAATTTGCATTCATAAAATTAGAAGATAAAGAAAAAGAGTTCTTTTAGTTTCTTAATTAGCACATGCATGCAGCATTGATAATACTCCCTAGATTAGATTCCATGCTCAGTTAGTTTAAATAATTGCATGTGATAAATAGGGTTAAGTTAGGTTTCTTTTGCAAGAAAAATGTGCCAATGAGTAGATAGAGGATTTCATATCACTTTACAAGCATCTTCCAATTCAGTATTTCATTACTTAAAATAGGTAGCATTCCTTTTCTTTCATTTAGGATAATTTTCCCTTCTCTAGTTGGTAGTCATAATTCTTCTAGTCAATAGAACACTGGTTTGAGAAACCCTAGTGGTCTATGACCCTAGTTGAACAATGACAAAAGTAGACCATTATATCTATGTGTATACAACACTATCACCTCCAATTTTGTATGAACCTTGGGTTGATGAAGTAAAGTTGGTAGCCCCAGGAGTTGCATCATTCTTACTGCAATACTGGTGCTCATCAGCTATATGAAAAATTATCTTATAGATATTTGAAACTAACCCTTGACAAAAAATTGATGTCATGATGTAATGGTGAAGTAGCTAATGCTAACATATATGATATGATGAATATGTCATATAGTCTGACTTCATGATATAACAAATCTATTGATGCATGACAATATTATAGACATATTGATGACTTGAATAAAGATGACTGAAGTAGCTTCTCATTTAGAGGCAGAATCTATCCATAAGATCCTTACTCTTATGATCATAAAATATTCTTTATTATTGAAGTAATATTTATGGACATGTATAGTCAAATATATGATATTGTTGATATGCAGCAAAGTTCTGATTTGAGATAAATATTTTTCCATTACTCTAAGCCTCAATCGCATGGAAGCAATCTTACGGGTGCAACAATAGCCTCTCAACAACACAAAAAAAGGCCTATGGTTGCGGTTATGCCTATAGGTAACAAAAGTGAGGCTTTGTATCAAAATTTCACCTGTAGGGTGGCAGTCCTACATATATGGAGCAAACAACATGAAGTTCTATGAACAAGGAAGTTTAAATGTTTGACTTACTATAATGTGATTATGTTAACTAAACTTGTGTTCGTAAGTGACCAGGATATGCATATCAATATGTCATTATGATTTTGACTGATTGATACAGATAAGCAATATTTGACTTGATTATTGATAATGATTTAGAAATTTGACTTGATGTTGTGATATGTTTTGGGATATAGATCTCTCTGTGAAAGAAAATTTGGATTTTTCTTGATGACTAATGATTTGATTTTATGTCTGATGATTTGACTTGATAACAATGTTGAATGGGTATAGTATGGCTTTTGTATTGGCTTCATTTTCCTTAACACAATGGTTGAAGTATAAACATGTGTGATTCAGTGTGAAGTAATCTCACAATAAATTGATCGAACGTATATGACTTATCCTTGGTATATGCATTTGCATCTAGTGACTCATATTATGAACTTGAGTATGAATTGATGAAGTTTAGTTTCATATTGTTTGGTAAATGATAATAGATGAAGTCACAACTTTATGTAATCTCTACATGTCACTTGGTATAAAGAATTTATTACAGTGATATTGATGAGTTTGATATTAATTTTGATCTCACATCTACACTTTGATAAGATGAACTAGTTGATTTGATTACACAATATTGATTTATGTAAGGATAAGCATATTGGCTTGGTAAAGTGTTATGTTTGTAGAAAGAATTGTATGAAGAAAGTCCCTAGAGCCTAATATGTTTGCATTGATAGTTACCTGGTGATGCCAGGAAGATCTGTTGATCCAAACCTTTGCTTCAATAGTGTTCCAAGGTATGACTTTGATTTTGGTTTTATATATTGATGTTCTATTCTTGATAAGAAATGAGCTTCTGATGATCAAAGTAAGAGCGATATGGATTTTGAAGCTCATAATAATGAATTATGGCATGACAAATCAATTTCTGAAGTTAGGAAAAGAAAATCTATATTGTGAAGCTATTGAAAAAGTGTTGGAAAGTGGAAATGCAAATCCTTTGACACTCTGATTCAATTTCAATAAGTTGGGAAGAGATATTGTTGAACTCAACTTGGTAACCCAAAATTGATTGAAGCATTGATGTTATGATTGAACACCCATTCGTATGAATATTTGTTGTACATAGAACTTGAGTCGATTCGTAATTGAGTCTCTTCATACACATAGAGTTTCCATCGAGCACCCTTTGAGATATTTTCATAGAACGATCTATTTTTGGTCTGAGACATTCTTCCTATGATATGTGACTACTTGGATGTACTGGTGATGATTAGGATCATTATCAATGAGCACATACAAGTGTTTCCTTAGTACGAGATCTTCCATGATGTTTTAAGATGAGAGGTTTGTAGCTTTAAGCACGATCGAAATTGAGTACAATGTTGCTAGCATGGTTAGCAGTGTGGCAAGATGAAGAGCTCTTTGGAAATATGTTTGAGAAAGTTATGGATATCATATGGATACATTGTGATGACAAAGAGTGGGAATTTATTGGTAAAAAATCCCACTTGTAGCTGAATCTAAGATACCTTCATATATTGAGACAATGTGGTTGTACGAGACATGCTTAGGCTTGTGGTTTGCACCTTCATGAGAGGGAATATGACTATGGTATCCTTTTTGTGATATATATGTATAGTTTTCCTCTAATATGATATTTGATTTGATGCCCTATATGAATAGGAGACAGTTGCTATTGGGACATGATGATTACCAAATATGAGCATGATAATATGTTACTGATCTACATAACACATCATTGATCAAGGACATTGAGCAGGATCTTCCCCATTGTTTGATCTCCCAAGGTGTGGAATTGAGATGGAGGGTGCTTGGGGTTGAGGGATCTCTAGAAAATAGGGTCATAGATGTTTCTCCCTTATATGTTACCCATAGGGTTGGAGATGTTTCTCCCCTATCTTCCTTTTTTCCAAGTATACTCTCGTTGGCATTATACCCACAAGCTAGGCTTTTTGGGAATACTGCTCCCTATCTGGCTAATGGGTTGAGAGTGTAATTGGGGTGTAAAACCTGAGTTGATTATGATGTAGGTGTTCTACCACATGAATCTAGAGAGTAATGGTTGGGAATATTGGAAGGAAATAGGATGGGTTGAGGTGGGGTCCGCTATATCACCTATTTCTCGATATGGGGTCTTATATGTTTAGCTCCCCCATGATATTTTGGGTTGAGATGTGCTTCCCTATACAATTGTTGCTCGATATGGGGTTGTATATGTTTATCTCCCCCATGAGATTCTGGATTGATATGTGCTCCCAAATATGGTTCCAGGTTGAGATGTGCTCCCCAATGTGGTTCTAGGTTGAGATGTCCTCCCCAATTTTGTTCTAGATTGAGATGTGCTATCTAATGATATGATCTATGATGATGATACAGGTCATAGATTTAGCTCCCGCTATGTTTCTCAAGTGGTATCATTGGGCTCCCCACTGGAAGAAATTATGGGCCGTAGTAGTGGCTCCCCGATGGATATAGGGCAGTAGATTGAGAACCCCTCCGATGTCAAATTCTTCTTCTTTTAGATTTGAGAATGTTTAATATATGACCAGGGAAAATCAAGAGATAAGAAGGAATAATATAGAGATGAATTTATATGATCAGTGATGATATGTGATGATGAGATACTTGATGACAGGATACACATGACATGATGCAAGTGGAATTCTCCCTAGTTGAGAGGGAGCATTAAAATATAAAACTACCGTAAAATTCCAATTTGGACAGATCATTTTATGGAGATGATGATTGCATTAAATTCTTCTTTTCGTGAAAACCAAATAGACCTAAATATCACTCAAAATGGATAAGGGAAAGTGTACTTATGAAGAAAATCCTACGTGTGCATATTTGATAAGGTCGGCCCTAAAGCAAAGTGGACAACCTTATAAGGCTATAAATACAAGGGACCTCTAGCTCATTTAGATATCATCATGAGACACTTTTATATTTCTCTTTCTTATTTTTGGCTCTTATAGTTCTAAGGCACGTCCATGGAGCAATGGGTTTGCTCAAAGATGAAATTCAGGGTCTGAACCTCACATCTATATTTTATGGTTTTAGGCCTTAGTCATATGCATGACATAGGAAGAACTCAACCACAGTTGCTCACTGGTCGTCTCATCCATGGGACCAAAACATCTCAGTCACATGCAAAACTCATCGTCCATGCAACCGACATCTATGGTTTTAGAATCACCTTCGCATGTCTCCAAAGCAGAATTCGATTATAGTTGCAAGCTTGCAGGCTTGCAAGCTCAAGGGAGTGACCGAAGGATCATAGTCGCACCCGCAACATGTCCTCCATGTGACCAACTTCTGTGGTTTTCTTTTTTCCAGTTATCCAAAGGTTTTTCTCATTGACTGTAGGGTTTGGAAGTTAACCGCAAACAGTGACATATCATTGCCGACTTCTGAATTAGTGTTTTGAGTATAACCATTGTTGGGTTCATCTCATGGATGTTGTTGTTGTTTTTATTGGATAGTTGCATAGATGAAGATATGGATCATTGTACTCTCTTTTTTTGAATCATTCAATGGCAATCTAATAATAAGAATAATTTGGAAGGGTTTTCCCCATAGTGGGTTTTCCCTGGTCTCTGACCAATCCTTGTGTCTCTATGTTTGAATGGTTTTATTCTATTATTCCTTTATGATTATGCTACATTGATGGCAATGATATTGTTCTTTCTACATAGTTGCATACAATGTTGAATAATTATGTAAATCTAAATAATGTAAACATGTTATGGGGTTGATTTAATGTGTATAGTGAAGAAATGAAATTTTCAAAGGAAAGGACAATATATCCCTAAGAAAAATTAATATAATGGACTTTGGGATCCCAAAGTGTACCCATACTTGTTCAAAGAAGAGTTTGGTAGTTTCCTCTATTGTCATATTCTCCTTGCTAGCCACTAGAATGTCCATCTTAGAGAATCTGTCGACGACCATGAAAACACAATCATTGTCATGCTTAGTAGAAGAAAGGTCTAACATGTAATCAATGGAGATGGATTCCTAAGGCTGCTAGGAGTAGGTAGAGGTTTATGTAGGCCTTGCTTCTTCATTGTAGGTTTGAGAATGGTGCATGCAGTGTAGGATATGGTGTACTTCCCAACATCCTATAGAAGGTTCGACCAATAAAAATACTTTTGCATCACTGACACTGTCTTTTCTACCCAAAAATGTCAAACTAATTGAATGTAGTGCACGTCCAAAATCACATTGACACGCTCTCTTGAAGGAACACATAGGTGTCCTAGGTGGCATAAAAATGCATCCACTAGGTGAAATTTTGCATCTTGCTTACCTTCCAAGAGAATCTGGTATGTGGTGCTAAATTCTGGATCAGTCTTGTAAATATGTGGAAATCCTAAAGTCTTGTGTCCACAAGAGTTAAGGATAGTGGTCAGCGCCATAACTGGTAGTCGGTTGAGGAAGTTAGAAACATAATTGGTGTTTCCCTTCTTGTACTTAATGTTTAAATGGAATTTTTGTAGCTATGTGGACTATTTCTGATGGGGATAATTCTATAACTTTCCTTGTGTAGGTATGAACTATAGGGGTTGGTGTGTTTTTTGAATGATTATTTCCTTCCCCAAAATCTAATGCTTTTATTGTTGAAAATTCTACACAATGGAATACATCTCTCTGTCATAGGTGGGATACTTTCATATTGTATCTGAAAGTGTCTCACTTTGATATGCAATTGAATTCCCCTGCTGGCTAAGAATTACACTAATAGCATAGTTAGAGGCATATGTCTCAATTTCAAATGGTTGTTGCAGGTATGGTAATGTGAGCACTAGTGCAGATCAGAGGTGATGCTTCAACTTGGAAAATTACTTCTATTTGGATTTAGACCAAAAGAACTTTGCTTTCATTCTACCCTTGGAAACTTGACTCAAAGGCCAAGTGATATGAGAGAATCCCAACACGAACTTGTGATATAAATTGCTAAGACCCAGAAATTTTCAAAGCTATGTTAGAGTGGTTGGGGTTGTCCAATCCCAAATAACTTGTATCTTGGCTGGGTCCACATGCACACTTTGTTAATCAATGATGCACCCTAAATATTGAACCTTGGTCATACCAAAAGTGCATTTCTCCAAATTAACACACACTTTGTGTTGTCGCAGGGTGCGGAGGACCTATTGAGTATGGTGTGTGTGTTCTTCCCAACTCTATCAAAAGATCAATATGTCTTCCAGATACACTACCACAAACAAGTTGGTGAAGGGCCACAAGATGTCATTCATGAACCACATGAAGGTTACAGAGGAATTTCTCAACCTGAAAGGCATGAGGCTCTCCTTGTATTTGAGCACATTCTTCCACACATTGGATGGTTCGATTGGTACCTATTGATAACTAGACTCTAAGTCAATCTTGCTAAAATATTTGGACCCCTTGAGTTGGTCCAGAAGGTCATCAATATGTGGGATTGGATACCTATTCTGCACAATGATCTTATTTAGCACTCGATAGTCAATACAAAGCCTCCAATTTCTGTCTTTCTTCTATACCAACATGATCGAGCTCCCACAGGGTGATGAACTTGGCTTGATGCACCTTTTCTGCAACATCTCCTGAATATGCCTCTTAATTTCATTGTTTTCTAGAACAAAGAGTCGATAGATCGGTCCATTATGTAGTGGAGTACCTGGGGTTAGATTGATGGAGTGCTTGACCTAACGGTAAAGGGGTAACCCTATGGGTGAGGTGAAGATGTCACTGTACTCCTCCATGACCTTGTCCATATATGTTGTCATGTGGAGGATCCTTGTCTAGAGGTTGTGGATGTGGCCACAATATTCCTCTTTCTCTGAGGGCAAAGCATAAGAAAGACAAATTTCCCGATCTTGGAAATGATCTTACTGCATTATTTAGCAATGTGACCAATGGTGCCATCCCCTTTCAACTCATTTATGGACAAGAATTTGTCATGCCAATTGAATTAAAATTAGATTCTCTTCACATTGTTTTACAAACTGAGGAATTCAAAGAATCTTATTTGATCAAATTAGTATCATGCACTCTTAACCCTATATGAGAAAAGAGCCAAACTTTTGATAAAATTCTCAAAAAACAAGAGAGTGTTAGAAAATATCATGATAAAAAAGCTAAACATTATGTCTTTGAAATTGGTCAAAAGGTTCTTTTATTGGATGTTACTCATGTAGAAAAACGTAAACATGTAAAGTTCTAGAGATTGTGGATAGGCTTATATGAAATCATTGCTACAGTGGGTGCCAATTGTTAGGATATTCTGACACATAGGAAATAGTTAAGTATAACTTGGTCTAGTGTAGAGTTAGGTAAAGTTTGTTTCTTTACTATGTAATTTTGTAACTTACAATCTGACGGTCACAACATGTTCTAGACATGAAGTGATCCGATGGTTCATTCTCTCCTTGGTATTATTGACACTTGATCCATGGCTTAACACCCGATTGGTCCATTATCTCTATTTAAATAGCATGGAGGGTCATTTGTAAGGTGACCATTCATGAGAGAAGCTTATGTAAATTTTCTTAATTTTGTTAATAAATTGCTTGAAGTGGTCGTGTTGGCTCAAGCCATGGACTGTTTCCATCTTTGAGGGTTTTAACCACCGTATTGATCTATGATTTATTTGTGAGCAATTTCCTTTGGTGTTCTAACTAAGGAACTTACCTTGTAAATTCATACATGGTATCAGAGCTATTTGAGGGCCCATCCGTTGCTGAT
Organism: Pinus taeda; assembly: GCA_000404065.3. Lineage (NCBI taxonomy): Eukaryota > Viridiplantae > Streptophyta > Pinopsida > Pinales > Pinaceae > Pinus > Pinus taeda. The sequence goes on along the minus strand of APFE031356266.1, from coordinate 89,196 downwards.
CCAAATCTGAAGAAGGTACAACTGCATCTGATTTTCATTTCCTAGATTTATTGTTTCTTACTTCTTTCAGGCCAAGAGGACTGCTCTATTGTGTTAGGAGCATCTATTCTAGTGAGGAACCCCTTTTGTTTCATGAAAAAAGGTTTCTGGTAGCCCTATCTATGTCATTTTTAAGATCTAGAGGTATACATTCTTTATTTGCAGTTTTAGTTATTCATCTCTCTATTTATTTCAATTTATTTAACTCTCTATTTTTTATTACTAGATCTATACCTTTCATTTCTACTTATGATATTTGGCCTGCGACTCTGTGTGATCTAGGCAAATCAAAAATAGAAAGGAAGGATTTTTCTCATGTGTATGCTCTTTTCCATCATGCCTTAGTGCAATTTGGTCAAATTAGAAACAGAAAGGAAGGATTTTTCTCATGTGTTTGCTCTTTTCTACCATACCTTAGTGTGATCTCAGAAAATCAGAAACATTGTGTAAAAGATTTAGTTTCTAGTGAAAGCTAACTTCAAGTCATAAGTTTTATATTTTTTTGCATGTCTATGTTAGGTTGTGTGTGTTTTTTGTTTTGTAGGAAAAAAGGGTTTTTTTCAAGTCATAACACACTCCAAAGCTTCAGTGACTAAAAATATTTTTAAAAAAACCCCTTTTCTCTTTTCCAAACATTACTAACCTTTTAAACTAGCTCACTTGGTCCAAAGTTACATGTAACTTATGTTTTAAAGTTACTTTATGTAAAACTATTCTCACCCATTATAAAAAGTGAGTCATTTATAATTCAAAAGTCTCTTTATCTTTTATTTAACTTACAATTTAATGGGTAGCTCATAAAGTACCATTCTAAAAGTGTCTTTCACTTATTTATAAAAGTGGGTCACATATTTTTTTTTTAAGTGAGCTAATTAGATTAAGTTTGGAAAGAGAGGGAACTTTTTTTTAAATATAACATTATCATTCACTTCTGTACAATCACATACTTCGTCGGCATCTTCAACAACTTTTCTTCAAAAAGTCACAACTTCTTCATTTGGAAGCCGTTTTCAGAACAATTTTTTTTTAATCGACCTAATTTTTTGAGATCTTTCCATTGGAACACTTAATTTCGTCATCTACAACATTAATTTCTATTAAAATGGAAATTTCATACTAAGTTATTCTTGACAGCACCAACTACTCTCAATGGGTTTCCTACATGGAGGATTTAGTTAGAAGTACAGGTCTTTATAGAATAGCCTCGTGGCAAGAGTCTAAACATAAAGATGAAGATAAGTAAGCCAAATGGAAAAATAGGAAAAATCAAGCATGTGGTTTGATAGATATGTCTATTTCTCCAGACCTTAGATTCCATATCACAAAACTTGATACACTTCATGAAGCAATGAAAAAACTCAATAAAGTTTTTGGAATTAAAATGAAATTAGAGCCCATCAACTTGAAAATGAATTGCTTACATTGTACCCCAATAATTTTTCTTCCATTGAATATTTTTTGTCCAAGTACCCTTAGACTTCTCTTGGAAGGTGTTAAGGTTAGAAAGAAGATGGTATCCTTATTTATTCAATTCTTACTAAGTTGGGACTAGCCTAATCTATTTTTGTTTCCACCTTCCATTCTATTAGAGAAGCCTTTGTTTCTCAAGGATAAGCCTACAAGAAATTAAGAAGGAGGTTGTAAAATTCTTGACATTGGATGGCTCTGCGCTCTGACTTCTAGGGTTTTGACATTTGCTGCAATGGTAGGACGCTCTAGACTGTTGCAAACCTGTAGCCACGGACATGATCAGGAAGTTTAAACACTTGCAAAAGCGTACATCGCTCCATGGAACCCCCTCAGGGGGAGGGCAATGCGCCTCCCCCACAAAATGACAATGGGCAGCTACAGCATAAGGAAAGCACAAAGACAGTAAACCAGGACAAGGACAATGGGGATCTGAATCCACAATAGACAAAACGGGAAAAAAAGAAACAAAAGGTCAGCTCGGCCACATGCAAACATGTAGCCTCAGAGCGACCGAAGGTAGAAGTTCCAGGCCATAGAATCAACGTGTGGATACAGTTCATGCGAGACCATGCCCTGATAGGAAAATTCATCGGACTGTGGCCGACAGAGAAGGCGCTAAGGGGTTGGATAGATGCGAAATGGCACCCAAAGGGACATATAACCCTACAATTGGGACCAAAGGGGTTCTTCACTGCCATTTTCAACTGTCTGGAGGATTAGAACAGAGTCTTGGACAGTGAGCCTTATTTCTTTATCTCGGATGGATTGTATCTCAGAGGATGGGTAGAACGCTTCAACCTGGACAAGGAGGATCTCAGCTGGGCTCCAGTCTGGATCCACCTATACTCGCTTCTAGTGGAATATTGGGAGGAAGAATCCCTTCAAGCGATTGGAAATGTTCTGGCTAAATTCATAAAGGTTGCAGAGGAAACAAAAATCAGCAGATACACCTCCTTTGCTTGTATATGTGTCTATATGAACCTCAACCAGGCTCTTCCAGATGTGGTAAGCCTTTTTCACTATGACATTGAATGGATTCAGTTGATTGACTATGAACATGTACCATTTACATGCAGAAGGTGTCATGCCCTGGGACATCTATACAGGGATTTTCCTTTAACTCAAAAACCCTCTCATGCCTTTGGACCAGATCCAACTGAGGCAGATGGCTTTACCAAAGTAGTAAAGCGAAGGAAATCCCAAAAAAAACAGGCCACAAATTCCAAACCGCCGCAAAATAGCCCCTCCAAGCCTTCTACAAGCAACAATTTTGAAGTCTTAGCTAGCCAAACTGATCCAAGCTTGGACTCTCCCACCCCACCAGAGAGGAAGCTGATAAAAGGCAAACATTTGAAGTAGGTTGATCCCACGACACCTCCCGAGGATCTTCGAAACAAAGGAGCCTCTTCCTCAGATAAGAAAAAGGTATCGGCATGGAATACTCAAGTTATGGAGGTGGAAGTCCCACAATCTGAGGCCAGTTTAGAAGAAGACCCTAATGAGGAGTTAAATAATCCACAGATCATGGAGGAGGAAACAAAAGAAATAGATATTGGGGAACTAGACATTCAAGGCCTAGAGCAGGCATGCACTATAAACAATTTTGACAACATTCCAGATGGACAACTGAAGAATTTGGAGGAATTCCTATTTAGGGTGCAACGACAGAAATATTTAGGTATACAGACGGGAGGCCCTTGGGATGGAAAATTCATTACTAAGGACATAAAAAGCGAGGAAGGAAAACAGATCTCTAGCGCACAATTAGAATAGGACAAATGTTAGTGGACTCGGGCAGGTATTCCAAGCTAACTAAGTACTACAACCTTGATCATCATCCTTCTCAATGAAGTTAATCTCTTGGAATATAAGAGGGCTCAATGGCCCAAAGAAAAATAAAATCCTTAAAAACATGATAATGTGAGAAAAACCTCAAGTCCTTTTCTTGCAAGAGACCAAATGCAATTAAATTGCAGTAGCTAGAATAGTAGCAAAAGTATGTCAGGGAGCTTCAATATTGCTGTGGATGCTGATGGAGCTTCTAGTGGCCTGGAAATTGTCTAGGACTCCCGAGCTATCAGACTTGACAATATCCACACAAATAGGAATTTTCTCCAAGAAATCCTTCACATCAAAGGGACAAATATACACAGGCTCTTAACCAATGTATATTTTCCACAGGAAGCCTCTCTTAAAGCAGGAATCCTTAACACTCTCTCGGAAATCAACCATGATAGCTAGCACCCTTTATGGATTTTTGGAGGAGACTTTAACATGATTACCAGGTTGGAAGAAAAAAGGGGAGGAAGATGTAGAGGAAGTTAGGAGGAGAAACCCCTACAGGACTTCATTCAGAATAACTGCCTCATAGACCTACCCTTCAATAATGGTGTTTTCACATGGAACAACAAGAGAGAAGGGAAGTAGCAGATCGCTTCTCGTTTGGACAGGTTCTTACTCTCGAACAATGCTATACATCTGGGTGGAGACTTCGCAGCTTCCTATCTTCCACTTTCAGGATCTGATCACTGGCCCATTTCCCTTCAATGGGCACGTCCTGGAAACTTGACTCACAGACTGTTCTGCTTCGAGGCTTTCTGGATGTCTCATCCAGATTTCCATGGCCTAATCAGTTCAGAATGGAACAACTTCTCCCCTCCATCATGCTCAAAAATGTTCCAATTCCAGCAAAAGCTCAAGCATCTTAAAGGCAAGATCAAACGCTGGAATCACACTTCTTTTGGTAATATATTTTAGGCTCAGGGAGCCCTAGAGCTAGAAATGAATCAAATACAGCAGAGGATCATTAATGATGGCCATTCAGATGACCTGTCAAAACAAGAAAAAATTCTTGAAGAGCAACTTGCAGAAAGGGCCAAGCAGGAAGAAACATTATGGAGGCAAAAATCACGAGTCAGATGGCTTAAAGATGGAGAGAAAAACACAAAATTCTTTCATAGTACCACAATCCAACGCAGAATGAATAATAACATAACTCATATTCAGAATGAGCAGGGAGTCAAAGTGGACAAGCACGAAGAAATAGAAAGTGAACTTCTAAATTACTTCAAGAAAATGCATCGTGAGCCAAATGCAGATAGATCACAGGCTATAGAAAAAATTATACGAAACATTCTAAGGCTTATCTCAGAAGAGCATAACCAACTGCTTCTCAAGCCTGTTGATTTACAAGAGGTGGAACTAGCAGTTCGACAACTGAAAGCGGGTAAGGCTCCAGGCCCAGATGGATTTACCTCGAACCTTTTTCACAACTTCTAGGAGTTGATTAAGATGGAAGTATGGCAAGTGGTTGAGGAGTCGCGCTCCTTAAGATGGATGTTTCTAGGGGTGAATGCCACCTTCATAGCCCTAGTTCCCAAGGTGGATGAGCCAAGCACACCTGACAAGTATCGACCTATATCACTGTGCAACATAATCTATAAGATTGTCCCCAAAATCATTGCCTCCAGGCTCAAATTGCTGCTTCCTCTCATCATCTCACTTGAGAAATCTGGATACGTCAAAGGTAGGCAGATCACCGATGGTATCATCCTATCTCATGAAATAATTCATTCCCTGAAGATCTCCAAGAAGCCAGGTATGCTCCTCAAACTGGATCTTTCAAAGGCATTTGATAGCCTAAGCTGGATGTATATTAAAAAAGTTCTAATTGCTTTTAGATTTGCTTCTCCTTGGGTTTGATTAGTTATGAACCTCATGTCCTCCTCTTTCTTTTCTATCTTGGTCAATGGTATACCCTCATCTCCTTTTCATCCTTCTCAGGGAATAATATAGGGAGACCCTTTGTCCCCTTTCTTGTTTGTCATCATGGTAGAAGGCCTTGGCCACAGTATTAAATCAGCTCAACAATCCCTTCGTCTCAGAGGCCTATCCTTTTAGAATTCTCCTGTCTTCACTCACCAGAAATTTGTTGACGACAACATGATTTTTTGGGCATCCCTCAGTATAGGAAGCTCGCCAGCTCAAAACCATTCTATCGGACTTCTCGGAAGCCTCAGGAGCATCGATCAATAAATCCAAATCTTAGATCTTCTTTTTCCATACTCCTGCTATTACTCAAACTGCCATAGCCCATATTCTAGGATTCTCCATTGCCAACTTACCATCTAAATACTTAGGTGCTCCCCTGACTGCCTCGGCTCTAAAGCACTCCTCCTAGAAACTCCTCTTAGAAAATCTGGAGGCTCGGCTCTCCTCTTGGACTCACAGATCTCTAAATATGGCAAGTCGGCTAGTCCTCATAAAAGCAGTTCTTCAGGCTGTGCCGCTATACCTTTTCTCCATCCTTGCAGCGCCCAAATGGGTTCTCAAAGAAATCAGAGTTCTCCAAAGATCTTTTCTTTGGGGCAAAAATGGTCACAAGCACAAGTGGGCTCTTTTCAAGTGGGATATGACCTGTCTACCAAAGAAAGGGGGAGGCATTTGTTTAAGGGATCCTTCTCATAGCAATAAAATCATGGGAGCTCAGATATGGTGGAAATGGCTAATTGCGCCTCTCACCCCATGGGCTTCTCTGTGGACAACTAAGTATGATAGGAATTTCCCAACGGAGGAACAAATAAGAATCTCAGAGGTCAGCATGGGATCCCTTATATGGAACTCGGCAAATCAGCACAGGAATCTCATTCAACACCATAGCTTTTGGGAAGTGATAAATGGTAACACTGCAAAATTTTGGGAAGATTCATGGCAGCAAATGCCCAAACTAAAGGAACAAATCCCTCATATTCAACTTTTGGAATAGGGTATGCAATCTCATGACGGGGTTAAAAACTTTTGGAGGAATTCTTTAACCCAAGAATACAAGGAATGGCTCAAGGCGGAACAGATATTAAGATAGGGAACGACACAAGACCAACAAATTCTAGACACAGAATTAATGAAAAGGAAGATTAAGCACTCTATTGAAAAGGATATCCTTAGGTGGGGATATGAAGAAAGAAGCACCTTCACTATGAGAGAGGCCTATAATATCCTTATCAAGACAAATATGGTGAAAGATCCTATCTGGAGCAAAATCTGGGACCCTTCCATATGGCTGAAAATCTCCACTTTTCTCTGGCTCCTATGTCATAACAAGATACTCACGTGGGAAAATCTCAAAAAGAGAAACTTTCATGGGCCCTCTATATTCCCTAATTGCAGACAAGGGGAGGAAACCACAGAGCATCTAATGCAATCCTGTCAGATCGCGCACAAACTCTGGGAAAAGGTCAGTTTCCATTGCCAAAAGGAAGGAAGAACTCATGGAGACATCATTGCCACTGTGCGCAACTAGGATCATAATCCTTATCAAAGAAACATTTTAAATTTCCTTTGGAAGCTCATTCCGGGCTTTCTCATGTAGACCATTTGGAAGGAAAGAAATAGTAAAATATTCAAGGATCACTCTATGCTGTTGGAAAATATCTGGAAAATAATTTGCCAAAATAGTGAGGAAACCTTATCTCTCAAAACCTGGTACCAGGAGGATCTCCCAACTACCCCTCAGGAACAATCCATATGGGCTAACTGGAACCTCCATTGGAAGCAAGCACAGCTTATCAAAGGAACCAAGCCTCCTAGGAGCTATTCACCAGAGAAATGGTTACCTCCCCTTAGGCATATGTATCAGCTAAATTTTGACGGCGCCTCAAAAGGTAACCCAGGAGACTCTGGCTTTGGAGGGATTTTTAGAGATTCTAAAGGGGCTCCTATTTGAACCTTTCTAGGTTCAAAGGGATGGGACACCAATAACTCGGCAGAATTGGAAGGTCTCTGGCAGGGTCTTATTCTTGCGTAAGGTAAGGGTTTTTTTCCGCTCATAATAGAAGGCGATTCCCAGATCATAATCAATATGGTATCAAAAATCTTGCAGGGATCCCTTTGCAAAGTGAGTAATAGCTGGAGAATGGCAAAAAGGCTTGAACTTATTGAATGATGGCTTAACTCCCATAGAGCTATCACTCTGAAGCACATACGCAGAGAAGGGAATAAAGTCACAGATTTACTTGCTAATATGGGGGTTGACTGTAGGATGGAACTCCATGCTAGACCTATTTCAAGCCTAGCCTCTAAATCTCAACTCTCGGATTACAATGCTCTAGTGAAGAAGGAGATGCATCAAGAAGAAGGAGAACACCCGGATGAGGGTGACATTAATGATCTCTAATGCCCTTAATGGTTAAAGGACAAACATGGTACTTCCAGCTACAGATCAGCGTGGCATCCCAGGATTTCATCTGGTGCAAGACGGATAACCTTAAGGGAGGTGGATTTTGTAGGATTTTTGTATTAATGGATCACGTCGTCCAAGGAGAAGCAGTGGTCGTTAAATTGATGGTGCTTTGGTTCATCCTCACCATAACTTATGCTCAGCCTTCATGCTCCAGACTTCGGCTTGCTGTGGGCCTTGGTACAATGTGGGTCTCCGATAACAGAGGCAAGCTTCCTGCCTGCTCCCCGCCCTCTGGTCTGAGGTCTTATTATGCTGAGATCTCTATTTGCTCGAAGGATCGATTTGTGCTACCCTTTTCATTCTCTAAGGCTTGTTGTGAACGATTGAAGTGGTTCCCTGAGCTGTCTTCCTGTCCTACCCCTGGTCTTACTATGCCTCCCCTTCTTCATGTCATCATTGTTCGACAGAGTATGAGGAGTGGCTCTGGGGCGTCCCGTGGTAGCTAGAGGCGTACAATGGCTAGTAGTTCTAGGGACCCTGGACTTCATCCTATTAATATCCCCTTCTCTCTAGGTGATACGCCTCCATTAAGCCTTGCTCATAGGTAGACTCTGAATAGTGCATTCCTGACCACTCACTTTAAGTTCCAGAGTAACCTCAACAGGCCAATGATCACCGCTCATATTACTATTATCCTCTCTGAAGAAGAAAATCAGCCTCAACCTGTGATTTGTGTTGCATTCGAGCCTTCTCAAAGCAGTGAGCTGATTTTGGTAGAGGGAAGCCCAGAGAATCCAACAGGGAAAATACTCGATAGGGAAATTGCTCCTCTCGCCACTCTACCTCCTGATGCCATTGTCCCGGTGGAAGGGGAAGGTAACTATGCCACTGATCTCTCAAGGGTGCTGACAAAGGGTGAGAAAGTAGGGAATGATGGCATACAAATGGGCATTAAGTGTCAGCTGGGGGAGGAGCTACCAAGTAAGGACGTGGCAGAATAAAGCCACCTGGGTCTGTCCACTCTTTTTGGCCTTGCTGGTGTTTCATATGATCAACTTTAGGCAGTTTTGAAGGCAGCTTCGGTTCAGCATCTACAGACATATGGTGTTGTTATGCCTATTGGATGGTGGCATACCAAAGATCTCTGGGTAGCTATGGAATATCTCTGTTTTTCTTTCGGGTCCCTTCTTATGTCATGCTGGTCTATCTCTAGTTTCCACTTCTGTTTCAAGTTCTCTTAAACTGGTTCTCCCAGGTTCTCCCTACACTGGGGTAGTTTTGCTGGGTTGAGTGCTCTTGGGTAATTTTATCTGAGGCCTCAACTCCTTGTAAAAATATTTTACTTTTCAGTTAATAGAATTAGCCTTTGCAGAGAAAAAAAAAGGATAAGACTACAAGTCCCCCTCTTTTCATGCCTTTTGTGATTCTTTAATAAGAGAACAAGAAAAACTCTTACATCTTGGTCTTCCTAATCTTGGAAACTCTTCTAAGAAAGCCTTAGCCACCCAGCAACAACCAAGTTCTAAGAATCCTAAGAAGAAGCATCCTAAAAAGAATGGTCCTAAACCAACCAAAGGTCCTAAGCACTTTCAGTCTCAAAATGGAAAATCAATTCAGCAAAATGATAAGGCAAATAAAAATAAAGGGAAGAAGATTGATAGACATTGCAACTTTTGTAATTGAGATGGCCACTTAGAATCCAAATGCTTTAAGAAGATGGAAGCCTTGGAAACAACAATGAAGAAGCATAACATCCATTTGGAGCACTCTTCAACTTCAACTTCATCTTCAGGAATAACACTTTCTACATGTGCTTTCCAAGCATCTCAATCTGGTTATGCACTAAATGTATCTTCTTCTTCTCATTCTCATGAGTGGCTCATTGATTTTGGAGCTTCTTATCACATGGACAAAAGTAAAGCCATGTTTTCTTCTTTAAATTATTGTAACACCAAAAATATATATGTTGGATTATAGATCTCTTAATGTTGTAGGGACTGGAATTATTCATCTAGACAATGATCAATTAAGTGATGTATTAAGTGTTCCAACCTTATCCTGCAACCTTCCATCTGTATATCAGATACTCATTAAGGTGAAGGTAAAATCGTTGAATTTTCACCTCATAATGTTGTAATCAAGGACCTAAGAGATCCTAGACAAATTTTAGCTACTGGAATTGTTGATGATTCTACAAGGTTGTATAAGTTTAACAACTTTGGGTCATCAACTCTTCCCTCGGTATTTGTTGCTCATAATGATGAAGTGAGAAAACTTTGGCATGAGAGGTTTGGTCACTTAAACTATCACTCTCTTCAAAATCTATGTAAAGAAAATACGGTGACAGGTCTTCCTATGGTATCTAACAGAGATGGTGTTTGCTTCAGATGTGTGCTCAAAAAACATCATCGGGATAGTTTTGAAAAATGTGCCTCTTGGCACGCCTCAACCCCTTTACAACTTGTGCATAGTGATTTATGTGGTCCACTTCGAGTGGTTTCATTCTCTCGCTACAAGTATTTCTTAACTTTCATTGATGATTTCTCTAGACGCACTTTGGTATTCTTCTTAAAACTCAAGAGTGAAGTATTTAACATGTTCTTGGCCTTTAAGGCCTTTGTTGAGAAACAATCTAGACATCAAATTCTTAAGATAAGATCTGATAATGGCAGAGGATATGTTAACAACAAATTCATCGTCTTTTGCACTGAGCATGGAATTAAAATGCAACATATTTTTCCATATACTCCACAAAAAAATGGTGTAGCTGAAAGGAAGAATCACTCTTTAAAGGAAACAACTAATTGTATGCTTCAATCTAAAGGACTTAGTCTTAATTTTTTGGAAAAAAGAATTAACTGTGCAAATTACATAGTAAATTACACTCCTATTAAGGTTTTAAAGAATATCACACTAAATGAAGCATGGAGCACAATTAAACCAGATGTAAGTCACTTTTGTGTTTTTGGAAGTGAAGCATGGGCCCATATTCCCGATGAGAAACATAAAGCCTTAGAACCTAAGAGTGAAAAAATTATTTTGTTGGATATTCTAAAGATGTCAATGGATATAGACTTCTTTCACCTAAATCCAAAAATATTATCATTAGAAGAGATGTGAAGCTTGTTGAAAACATATCGGCCTATGAGCCTAGTTTGGCGGATGTGCCACCTCTCTCCATCCCTTCTAATTCTAAAAATATTTCCTCTTCAGATGATGACATCGAGGATGAAAATTCTCCCCCACCTTCTCAAGATCCTCCTTCAGCTCCTCAGCTTCCAAAATGGGTATGTGCTACTCGAGATGCAATAGGTTCTCTTGCAGGCGATCCTATAGATCAACGACATACACATTCTCAGTTCGATAGAGCCTCTTCTTTACTAGCTCAAGCTTCACGAATTATGATCCTAACACCTTTGCAGAAGATTCAGGACATCCATATTGGGACATAGCTATGAATGAAGAATATTGTTCATTATTGGCAAATGAAACATGGGATCTTGTTCCTCTTCCAAAGGGAAAAAAACTTGTTAGATGCAAATGGGTTTATAGAACCAAGTTTGGATCGGATGGAAAAGTTGATAAACATAAATCTCATCCTGTTGCTAAGGGATTTTCATAAGTTGAAGGCATTCATTATACTGAAACCTTCTCCCCCGTTGGCAAAATGAACTCTATCCACCTTGTTCTTTCCCTTACTGCCTCTTTCAAATGGGACGTTCATCAGATGGATGTTAAATATTCCTTCTTACATGGGGACTTGCATGAAGAAATCTATATGGAACAATCTATCGGATTTATATAAACAAACTCTAGCTGTGTATGTTGGCTTAATAAATCCCCTTATTGTCTCAAGCAAGTTCCTTGGGCTTGGTATGCCAAAATGGATAGATTTCTTTTAGATGCTGGGTTTTCTAGGTGTCATTCTGACAATAATATCTACACCAAGAAATTTGGTAAGTCTCTTATCATTCTTGTTATTTATGTTGATGATATTATCCTTATTGGTAGTGATCCCAACCTTATAAACCATGTGAAGTCCAACCTTAAAAGGCAGTTTGAAATGATAGACTTAGGCCACTTGCATTATTTTCTTAGTCTTCAAGTCTTGTAATCCAAGGAAATTATTTCCCTTTCCTGGTCCAAGTATACCTGTGATCTTCTATTCCACTTTCACATGGAAGACTATAAGCAAACCCCTTCTCCTTTTCAATCTGGAGCCAAATTTTCAGTCACTTATACTTCCCCTGAAGTTGATGCTACCTTATACCATCAACTTGTACGAAAATTTTTATATATGACCCATACCCATCTTGACCTTTCCTTTTTTATTGGCCTTATTGCTCGGTTTATGCAAAACCCACATGAAAGTCATTAGAAAGAAGCTAAAAGAATACTTTGTTATGTTCGGTGTACATTTCAGTTTGGGAATCTTTACAGTGCAGAGGCATCTCCTCTATTGGTTAGTTTCACTGATTCCAATTGGGATGGTGACCCTAATGATCAGAATTCTACTACATGTTATGTATTCACTCTTGGTTCTGGACCTATTATATGGGCTTTCAAGAAACAAAGTGCCATTTCTCTTTCTTCAGCAGAAGAAGAGTATCGTGGCATCATAGAAGCTAGTAAGAAAGCCTTGTGGCTTTGTCAAATCCTGTCAGAGTTTGGCTTTCAGCAGCAACATCTGACTATACTTTGGTGTGATAATCAAAGTGACATTAAACTATGAAAAGATCTAGTCCAACATCAATGTAGCAACCAAATTGAAATACACATGCACTTCATCAGAAAGTTCATTTATGACCATGTTCTTGAAGTACAATATTGTTCAACCGATGGTCAACTTGCATACATATTTACAAAGGATTTCACAGAGGTGAAGTTTACTAAACTTTGATTTATTGTTGGAGTTCAAGAAGTTGTCACTAAGGGGGGACAAGCTCTATTGCCTCCTTCCTTCTCCTATTGTGTCATATTTTTACATCCTTCAATCCTATCCCAAATTTTTCTTAAGGGTGGATGTTAGGATATTCCAACACATAGGAAATAATTAATTATAACTTGGTCTAGTGTAGAGTTAGTTAAAGTGTGTTTCTTCACTATGTACTTTTGTAAATTACAATCTATCAGTCACGATATGTTCTAGACATGAAGTGATCTAATGGTTCATTCTCTCCTCGGTATTACTGACACTTGATCCGTGGCTTAACACCTGATTGGTCCATGATCTATATTTAAAGAGGATGGAGGGTCATTTGTAAGGTGGCCATTCATGAGAGAAGCTTATGTAAATTTTCTTTCTTTTATTAATAAATTGCTTGATGTGGCCACGTTGGCTTAGGCCATGGATTTTTTCCCTCTTTGAGGGTTTTAATCACATCAAGAATACTGGTGTATTGATTTGTGATATGTTTGTGAGCGGTGTCCTTTGGTGTTCTATCTAAGGAACCTACCATGTAAATTCCTACACCAATTCCTATTTGCAGAAGGATGATGATGGCATATTGTTGTCTTACCCAACCAATGGTTGTTACCTTAAGAATTTTTTAGATCTTGTTGACATTTAACCATGCGACTATTATGGTCTTAGTTCTTTTTTTCCTTTCTCTAGGGGGTTTTGTTTTTTTTTTTTATCATTTCACTTTGATGCCTCTTTCATGAAGTTATTTTATTTCTAAATTTTATATGTCATTTTTTCGTCGATACTTAAAAAAGGTGAGACATGATTTTTTCTGAGAAACTTGACATAAGAATGATAGTTTCCACTTGCTGTGACTCGCTCAATGGACAAATAAATTTAGAGGTACTACTGCATAGTTTTAACATAACATGATTTCAAGCTTGATTAAATATATGGTAACTCACTCGATCATAGAAAATAAAAGTATCCATATTTACCTACCTCTGCTCTAAAAAACGTTGCCCTAAGGGATTTTTCCTGAGAGTGACAATCTTATTGGAGTGTTCCTTCAGAAAATTTCATGTGAGTGAGAGGGAAATTGAATAATTCTATTTTTTTCTACTTTACAAAACCATAGATCTTGAGTTCAAACAAATGCCTATATTTCCCTATGGAGTCACTAGATGTTGATTCCAAATTTTGACCCTTTAGCTTTGTGATATGCCACAAACTCCTACCTACCTCCATCTTTCTTGGTCATCCATCTGACCTCTAGTGACCTGTGCTACTAATGTTATTCATTGTCAGGACAGGATGGGGAGTACTAAAAACTCATATTTTACATATATTTTTCTTATATGCATCACACACATGTGATGTCCTATATGATGTTCACATTATAAGAAATTTCTAAATGTTATTTTGCTCAGAATCTTGATATGTTAGCAACTATATGGTACAAGTCTACAATGAAAACATTGTTGGTATGTTTTCATTTGCTATGGTTTTGGAAAAATGTTTTGGGATCTTTACATCATGTAACACCAAGGATGGAAAATTCAATGGTTCTATTTATGTATGTTTATGATATGCCTCAATGATAAACTCCACTTCAAATCATTTTTAATATTGAAAATCTTGGTTAATATATGTTCAAACATACAATATTGTATGCGCTGCAGCCACTATATATTTCACACGATATATAACATATGACTTGCTATTTTGTTGCCAACCTTTGCATTGTGGGAAATTTATCTTAAATTGGTTAGCATTGTGTTGTGTTTCATTTGGGTAATGTGTTCATCAGGTTTCTCATCCATTTGACAACTGGATTACATTTGTGATGACCTGAACTTATGTTCGTTTAAGTTGTAAGGGGAATTTACATTCAGTTTTTGATGTGACACTTTGAGGAATACAAATTGTCCGATGATTTAAATCTCACCATGAGAAACCCTACCTTGCTCTCCCATTTTGAATTTCACTCATTCTTCCACCTTAGAAGCATTGTTTGCTATTCTAAAAAATGTGTTTTACATAAGGGTTTTGATATTGGGAATATATCAGCTACAGGAGTTGAACTACTAGCTCAAATTGAAGTTTTGGAAGGTTATTGTCGTCAAATTTGGCATTGCACAAGTAAGCACAGGGTTAGTTGCACATTTCATATGTTTTCCAATGGCTAGTTGTCTTGCCTTTGTCTGTTAAATTCCATCCACTAGCTCTTGATTACCATAGCCATTATTTTTTTCTCAATTGACTACATTTTGAATACATGCAGTGAAGGATATATTAGCCCCTTTTCCATATAATTTTAGTTCAACCATATTTTGAGCCACTCTGTATTCAAAATGGGAAAGACCAAAACCATCCTTGTAAATTCCTATGAATGTTCATCCAAGGCATGAAACCCTTGTGCCACCATTCAATTGTCACATATTTTTGTAAGATTAGCTAATGCATGCAAAATTTGGGTTTCACTCATGCCCTATATAATGTCCCCTTGTTCCTAAAACCCTTTGCCATTGAAATACATACATTCTTTCCCATCATAAATCCCTTGAGCTACTACAATGATGCAAATTTTTTCATTCGAGTCGCATTCAAACTCGTATAATTTGCAATTCCAAGTTCGTTACAAGTCTTGTATTAAAATATGGTTGTACAACATATTATTAAAATTTATGTAGGGTTTTCGAAGTTAAAAGGCATACTCTTCTCACACAAAATGGTCATTGTATATAGTTTTTTACCCTACTGCTTCAAGTAAATATATTCGTCCAGACTTGTAGAAATTTCAAGGAAAAAAGGGTTAAATTTTCCCTCAATTGCAAAGAAAATATGAAGAATACTTCATTTGACTTTGAGTTTTCAATTTTTTGTTTCAAAGGGAATCTCATTCCTTCCTTCCATCACTCCATTCTACAACTGCTAAACCCTAACCAAACCCTCACTTGTCATTTCAAATTATAAGGGGTTATTTGCACTATCTTTACAATTTTTGTGTATATACCTTGTTCTCCTTATGATTCATTGGGAGTCCATACCATTCCATTATCCCTTTGAGGACTGTCCTTTTAGCCTGTCTTAGTTCTTGGTCCTGCAAGCAAGTAAGATTAACTAGCCTTAGCTTAGCAATTTGAATTTGTAACAATTCAAAAGGAAATGTGTAGTTGTCTTGTTTAATATTTTATCGTTTTCATTTTAACTTGCCTATTTGTAGAATGAATTCAATTTCATGAGGTTTAGGTAGGGGCAGAAGGAGGAACAAGCGACGAGGTTGTTGGAATTTTTCCAAGAACAAATAAATCCATTTTAATGTTCATTTTAATGTTGATTTTGATTAATTTCACCAACTTACCATCACTACTCACCTCAATTTGTGGTATACTAATGTATTTTTCATTCCTCTAGTTTACCAGAATAGTCCAACTCTCTCACTCCTACCTCATCCTAACATTTGAGAGATTCTAGAACCTCGACATGTTAGTTCACCTAGAAATGCAAATGATGGTTGGGATTCTATTCAAAACCCACCTGGGCATAACCATGATGCTTGGGGAAATACTTCAAAAATCCTTGATCCTGTTTGTGTCTCTCATTCCACTAATCGTGATGCTCTCCCTCTATCTATAAAACAAGCTTTTCATTCACAAGCTATTCCTATACCTACTTTTCCAAGCCACATTCATCAACACTCTGTACTCCCTTCAAGACCTTTCCTCTTATCCCTTATTGATGCTCCCTCTACAGACGACCCTAAACATAATCCTACAACATGTTCTAGGCTTGATATTATAGCTACTACGCTAGAATGTTTTCAAGAAAAACAACAAGATGAAGCAAAGAAACTTAGTGTTTCTATGGAGAAGTTTTTATCATAAGCTGAAAACAATGCTTCTCCTTTTGGTTATAGGTTTTGATACATGCTAATTTTCAATTGTTGAAAGGGAATTTCATGAAATTTGGCAATGTTTAAAATAACTATAATATTTTTGGCATACACAATGTTGGTTTACTTTGTGAATTGTCTTATTTGATAGAGGTGCAATGATGTTATTCTTTTTATATTTTGTTGGCTAGAAAAAGAGTCATTTTCACAATTTTGGACATACTAGCCTTTTTCATAATATTATGAGCATGAAGTTTGGTCAATCAGCTAACTCATTTATGTGATGCACATGTATTTACATAAGTTGATGATGGTGCATTTGAGATATTATTCCATGGTTAATACATAAATGGATGTGGGACCTCCCCCTCTCTATGTCATTCCTTACTTTTTAGGAGCCCACCCATTAGTCTCACCTTCGAATTAAGTTTGTCTGATTAGTTAAATAAGTACAACAGTTATGTAACTTCCTAGAAATTCAAGGTTATAAGCTCAGGTGTACGAAGGAAAGAAAGTTATTTTGGTTATACCACAAGTGGGATTATTTTAAGTAGCAATGCCAACAAAGGCTTATAATAATACTTCTTGCTACTAGAGGTCTATTTTGTTTCAATTACTCAAGATTGAATCTTACTTCTTTTTGTTAATGCTAATGTTGATTCTTTTTGCAGTAACATATCATTCTATGAATGTGTCCCTTTGAGCTTATTGCAGCGACATTTGTTTTATTTAAGTTGTTTTGTCTATTAGAATTTGACCACATGGTCTTCTAAACGTGGTCATTTGTCAAAGAAGTTTCCTTGAGTAGACATGAATATGCTAAGTCTATGGATACCTTATCTAAACATTATTTCTATGATATTAATGAAGAATCATTTGTTATTCTTACCATCTTTTGCCTTAATCATTGTTATCACATTTTACTTTTTCTTGATAATAGTCATTTGAGTTCATTTCCTTATTAATAATTGCTTTAATAGGAAACAATAATTTTATTTTGTATATGATGAATATCGAATATATGATTGTGAGTCTGACTTACAGTACATGCTAATGATCATTGTTATTTTTAATGACTTACTTGTTGAACATATTGTAAAATTTAGATTTGAGTTTCTATTTTCTTTTCTCATTTTTTTTTTTATACTTCAAATTTGTATCATATTGCATTGGCTTGTAAAATTGGTTGCGTTCCCATATCCCTTGCCTAGCCAGCCTAAGGATTCAATGGTTATGGATTTTTTGCCAAAAAATTCATCAACAAACCATTTTCTACAAAAGGTTATTGGAGGACCCAAAATATCAATGATGGATGATTTTCCAGGCTACAATTAGATAGAAATACCCATATGAAAAAGATAGGACTACATTCATGAATCCATGAGGTAACATCATGTATGAAAAAATCCCCTTGGTTGAAGAACGAGGGAGATAAATTTCAAAGAGCTAAGGACATCGCGTATGTTAAAGAGAGAGACTGGTTCATATTCATTTATCTAGATGACATGATTGTTTTCTCAAAATCAAATAATGATGATTTAGAGCACCTGAGGAATACCTTACTTCAATGAAGAAGATTCATTCTATCATTGAATCCAAAGTCATTCATTTCCCTGCAAGAAGGGAAATTCTGTTATGAAACCAGCTCAAGAAAAAGATAGAAAAGATAGATCAACGCCTTAGAATTCAGCCTCTTCGAGGGGGAAACCTCCTTTACATTACATAAATGAACAATTCTTGGATGATTCAAATGAAAAAACCTCCTTTATATATATAGGAGTCTAAGGAGTCACAATATAAACCAGTGGACCTAACAATAATAATATAAAGCCACAAAAATAACAATAGAGGGATTCTATGGGGCATAGTAATAACAATATGGGGGCAATAGGGGCACAACAATATTAATAAGGGGTATAACTACAATGGTAATGGGGTAATCACTAGTATTATAGGGACCCAACAAATTCCTTGGACACATTGTCTCAAAAGAAGGTGTCATAATTGATCTGAAATGAGTGGAAGCTATATCACATATTGGTGTACCCCGAAACGAGAAAGAAGTTTAATTATTATTGGAAAATATCAACTTCCTATGCAAGTTCATTGTGAACTCGATGGATCTCTTGAAGAATATAAAAAACATACTCAGAAATAGAAATGACGTAAGACGGACTCCAAAAGCATGGGAATCATTCAAACAAATCAAGAAATCCATCATGGAAGCTTTGGTCCTAGAAAGTCCTAATTTTTCAAAGGAAGCTCATATTTTCTTCGTTGCTTATGAACTTATGATATCCATTGTGCTATTATAGAAAAATGAAGAAGGGTATGACCAACCTATATAATTATTCATTCATGCCTTAATGGATTCAAATTTGGAATACATTATTTTGGAGAAGCGGGCTTATGTTATGGTAAGGGCATTCAAAGAATTCTGAGAATGCATCTTACATTCTAAAGTAATAGCATATGTGCCATTTGCAATAGTTAAATAAATACATGCAAATCTTGATAGTGATGGAAAACAAGGAAAATGGATAGAAAATATGTACGAGTATGACCTGGAAATCAATCCCACTAATATTTTCAAGGGCCAAGGGTTAGCTAGGTTACTGATCGAGTATAATCATGCTACACTAGAAATGTGCATTAGTGAAAATTTTTGCAATATTTGAGGAGAGGAGGATCCATAATAACCTCTCATTCCAGTAGGGAGGAATCCACAAGAAACCTTCCTAAAGGACCTCTCGAAAATCCAAAATTCTCACTAGTATCAAGATATCATATTCTTCCCACAAATTGTTGAATGTCCACCTAAAATACCTAAGGCCAAATGTAGGCCTCTAAATTTAAAAGAAATCAAATACTACATTTTGGATGAAGGTTTGTATTGGAAAGATCCTGCTGGAATCCTCCTTGTGTTACTAAAGACTAAGTATCAGAGATCAGCCTAGAATTCCACCCAGGCACGTGTGGAAGACATCAAGCTTGGAAGGTCATAGCCTACAAAATCTTCAAAGCGTGATATTATTGACCTTCCTTGTTCAAAGATACAAATGTTGTTGTTTTGGCTTATCCTGAATTTCAAATGCTCAAAGGAAACAAAATATTCGGTCTCTACAATTGAAATCCATCAAAGTTAAAGCCCATTTTCAATAGTGAAGATTGGATTTCATTGGAAAGATACATCTAAATTCACATGGGAAACATAAATACATTTCATAGTGATGAGTCCCAGAAATGGGTAATTATATGGGTTCATTTAGCCTCCTAATTGGACTTAATCCACCATTCTCATTAGTTTATTGCATTTTTTTAATTACATTTATGCTAATAGAGTGAATTGGAGTATTCATTATGCCAAAAAGCCTAGTGTGTGCTTTATGCAGATTTTTGGTCAATTTTGAGACAAAATCAAAGATTTAATGAGCACTTGGTAGCCAAATTCGTGGAAGAACAAGGGAGAGGATTTTTAGGAAGGTGCCCCTTCATTTATGAGCCCTTACCTTGAATTCTCCATCAAAAACTCGGAGCACAAGGGGCAACCAAGCAAGTCAAGTAGGACTACTGTTAACTGCAAGTTTTGGCAGCCGAGTTCCTAAAGTTTAGGAGGGTTGTTGGCGTCCTCAATTTGTATAAATAAGAAGGCTTAGGGCCTCATTTCAGTTAGTCAGATTTTAGTCAGGAGTTAGTTAGATGTTAGTTATATTTTAGTCAGTAGATTAGTCATTTTTTTAGTCTATTTTCGCACTTTAGTGCAGCTCTGTATCAACACATTTTGGAGGTTTTTCTTGTAGACAATTTTTGAGGATGTAACTATTATTGTTTGATCAATAAAGATGAATCCAGCTTTGCACCAGCTCTAATCTTTCTTAGGAGGCTATAGCTCTCGGGGTTGGGCCCAATCTAATTGCCAGTACCTCCTTTGTGCACTTTTATGTGTCTTTGCTACATTCATAGAATAATTTTTGTTATTTAGGTTAAGATCTTGCTTTGTTAGTTAGGTTGTTTTTGATGATTAAAATAGATTTTCATACTTCGGGTTGATTTGACAGTTTGGTAAAAGAAAATATCTGTAAAAAGGCCATCAAGAAATCCTTGATCCCATCTCTCCCTCCTTGGGACCATGAGCTGAGACCAAGGCATACTTGCTGCCACAAAAACATTATTTTTGCCTTTCCATGAAATTGCTAGTGTTAGATTTTTAGTAATGGAAAAGTTGATATCAGTTGTACTTACATGTTTAGGATATGTTCTTGCTTAGTTTCCATAGTTATCTTGCATGATTTTCTGCCAATAAATTTCTATTCATCATGTTTCTGGTTTTTAGGTCAGATTAGGTCAAAGTAGATAGGCCTCTGATTTTTCTAGTCTTTCTTTGATTAGTTTTGAGAAATAGTGTGCAGATCACCTATAATACATCCTTGCCTATCCTTCCTTCATCACACAACCTGCTCCAACCCCAAATTCTAGATTCCTTCCCTCCATTTGCCACACTTTTCCAATTTGACCTAATTTCTACATTCTTGTGCAACATCTCTCCCTCCATCCTTGAACAAATCGAACCATCTTCATCACTCCTTAGCCTCATTTACTAAGTCTTAGATCCCTTCACATCCTCATCCATCCTCCATTTCCACTTTCCCATTGTTTTTCCTCCATCAACCCTCAAAAATCCTCTTTCGGATCTTCCTGTAGAACCCCTACAGAATTCCTGTAGAAGTTTACGTGAGTAGTTTTTTGAGATCTAATCACTGTAAAACTCTTTGGAAGGGTACCAAGGACCTCTTAGGCCTTCTTTTCACCTTCCCAACCTCCTGCAAGTGCCCATTCCATTCCCTTTCACCAGTTAACCTATGCACAACCAAAAATAGTTAAAGCACATGCATAATAATTCTACAAAATTACTCAAAAATACAAAAAGATGAATTTTCCATATTTTCCTTTAGAAGTAGCTTAACCACATGCAACTTGCCTTTTCAAGAATCAATGGCATCCATTCCAACATCTTTCATCTCTTTTCTTGCACCAGTAAGATTAGTCGGTAAAACTAGGTTTGCTAGGGTTTGCATTTCCTTTCAGCTTTCAGCTTCTTTCTGCAAGTAGACTAGCCTCTTTTGAGTTAGTTTTCATCCATCACAATTAAAATCTTCTTCTGAGAACTCATAAAAGTTGGCTTCAGCTCCTTGCGAACTTGTGCCAGCTGATCAAGTGACAACCTGTAGTAAGAGCTTGTACTTGTGCATACAACACTGTCGCTTCCAAGTTTGTTACGAACTACCGAGTTGATAAAAGTAAAGAAGGGAGTCCCAAGAGTTGCAACATTATTGCTGCAATACTCAAGCCCACCATCTTTTTGGTGCCATTGCCGGGGAAGCATCATAGTACTTTGTGATTGCTTCTTCTCTCCTATTTTCTACTACAACCTTCTGCTAAATAGTTTATTTCAGCAAGAGTAGAGTAGTTGTTTCATTTCCATTCTGCAATTTCGTTTCTTCAAAAGTAGACTAGACATTTTCTGCATTCCTACACTAGCATTTCAATTCTGCAAGCATAGCTTAGAATTTCAATTCTGCAAGCGTAAATTAGCATTTCAATTCTACAATTTCAATTATGCAAGCGTAGCTTAGCACTTCATTTCTGCAATTTCATTTCAGCAACATAGATTATTCCTTCCTTGCTTTCATTTCAATTCTGCATTTTCATTTCAGCAAGATAGATTTTAGTTAGTTGTAGTTCAATCTATTTTAGTTTTGCAGGTACAAGCAGAAAAAAAAAAAAAAAAAAAAAATAAAAAATAAAAAATAAAAAATAAAAAAAAAATAAAAATCAACCAAAAAGATTTTCTTTCATGCCTTGTAGGAGTAGAGATAATTCAGAAAAATGTTTCCACAACACCCCCACTGCTTCACACAGCCAATCTTCTCTCTTCTTCGATGGTTGTGATTAAGAAGAACCCTTAGGTGAATAGCAAGACATATTTGAAGAACCTCTAGGGGAGAAGAAGAAGAAAACATTCCTCTTAAGAAAATGGCTGAAAACAAAAATGTTGGGAGCAGTACCTTTTCTTCCAACTCATCCATTGAAGGTGAAATTGGAAACATGTGGGAAGGTTGCAAAAGCGAGATAAGGCAGATGCTTTCCATGCATATCAAAAGATATCAAGAGGAAGCCAAGAGGGCTTTGGCCATATTTTGTCCTAGGTGCACTAGAAAGCATCCTAGGAACGAATGTCCATTGCACTCCATAGAGTGTGTTTTGTCTGTGAAGGAGACCATCTTATGAATTAGTGCCCTTCCTTGTCCAGAATTAAAGTTGCATATTAGAGGGCCAAAGGAGCCACTGAACCACTCTATTTCATGAACCAAAGGAGGCCACATGGCCCTAGAACTTACTAGCAGGGAATGCAAGGG
This sequence comes from Pinus taeda, assembly GCA_000404065.3. Classification (NCBI taxonomy): domain Eukaryota; kingdom Viridiplantae; phylum Streptophyta; class Pinopsida; order Pinales; family Pinaceae; genus Pinus; species Pinus taeda. The sequence goes on along the minus strand of APFE031356266.1, from coordinate 66,295 downwards.
ACATCCCAGACCTATTACAACCCCTATCAATCCACTTCCATGCCTTCTTGGGGTCCCCCTACTCATCCTTCCTGGTCCACACCCCCTCCTTGGTCCTTCACATCTCCATATTATGCCCAACCAGCGGCTCATCCATTTCACCCCTACGCTCAGCTACAACTTCAGTGGAATGCACCTCATCAAGGGTGGAGTCCCCAGTACAACACTCCTCCTACTCCTTTTCCTCCACCACTTGCTCAACAACAACCATTGCCTCCTGATCCACCAAGGCAACCCCAAATGCCTGCTCAACCGAACCCGAACCCAAACAACAGGCAAGCTCAACAAGTATATAGTGGGAAACCACCTACCCAACCACAACCCCATCCACATCCATCTCAAATATACACTCCCACTCAACTACCCATACCACCATTTCCAAACCCGCACATTGGAGTAGCTCAACCCAATTACAATGCTGAGGCACAACATGTTCAAACAACTCCTCTTGAGCTCAATGATATTCACCATAGCTCAAGACGAGTATTGCAAAAAAGAGATTATCTTGACAGCATTGAAGGACCACATCCAGCAAAAGAAGATGCAAAAGAGGAGATCAAAGGACCATGGGCTGCACTTAATGAAGAGAAAACATCAAAATCAGAGATCGAGAGAGTTCCCTCATGGTTACCATCAAATCCTCCATGTATTCAAGAGAAAAATCAGCAAAAAGAGGAAGATGTGAAGGTCATGATCGAAGAAGATATGGAGAATGATCCATATTAGCAAAAGGACCAAGGATATCAGAGCTATATTGAGATATGGTTCTAGATGGTCACTAGGTTGCAGTAGTACTCTCTTCCTTAGCTATGTTTGGTCCCTTCAAAGTCAAATCATTTGGTCTCTAAAATCTGGATCCCTGTCAAAGCATGCATTTCAAGCCTCCACATCATTTCGTCTATCATCTTGATGTGCACATGGCTCCATTGGAAGTATTCTTATAATTGAAAATGATTTTCTTTTTCAAGTAGGGTAGGGTAGGAAAAAAAGAAAAAAGAAAAAAAATAAAATAAGAGGAAAATAAAAATCTAAGATGAAAACCTCCTCAGAGGCACCTCAGATTGGCTCATTGGTTGAAAACCTCCATGAGGAGGTCCATGGGTTGGAAAGAAGAGAAAAGAAAAAGAGAATAAGATCCCTGGGTGAAAACCTCCCTTGAAGGCGCCCACAGCAGGTACTTAGGGTGAAAACCTCCATGAGGCGCCCTAGTTATTTTCAAAAAAAAGAGAAAAAGAAAAATAAACCTAATTTCTGTTGAATAATTGCAAGTTGGAGGAAGGACATTGCAGGTTAGGAGGATCACACAAAACAAAGACAGAGGTCAGGACTAGGCTGTAAGCATCCCTCACAATCCATTTCTCCATGACCACTACCCTTTCCTAAGATTTGGTTTCATTCAGGCTAAGATTTCACCTTCTACAGGAAGTTCTGTGTCTTCTACAAGAAGATCCTGTAGAACCTACAAACAAGCCAAAATTGATCTCAGAAGAGGACCCGAAGGTTGAGAATCTGTCTATGAAGCCTGTAAACATCCTTGTTTCCATCCCTTACCCTTCTCCATCATTTTTTCCACCTCATTGTGCTTCTTTTATGAAAACTGGGTTTTCTACAGGAAGTTCCTGTAGAAATAACAGAAAGCTAGAAATGGATTTTAAAAAGAAGTTTGGCGAACATGGAAGCTTCATAAAGGGTTTATAAATCCTCCTACAATATTCAAACCCCTCTTCCATAATTTCCATGCCTGCATTGCACCCCAAGCTCATTTTTCTTACTGTCCAAAAAAACTGCAGAATGCTCTAATATAAAAATACATAGAGCAGAATTTTTTTTTCCCTAACTTGAAAACCGTGCATCCATTTAAAAATTTTTCTCATGGGGAGTTGTATAGGGATGATGGCAACATGCCCATGAAATTTCAGCCAATTCCAGTGCACGGTTTCTAAGAAATCAACCTCCATCACCTTTAGCAATTTTTACATTTTCTCCATATCCATGCATCCATTTAAAAACTTGTTTCATGGGGAGATGCATATGGGTGATAGTAACTTTCCCAAGCAATTTCAGCCAATTCCAGTGCACAGTTTCTAAGAAATTGACCTCTGTCACCTTTAGCCATTTCTAGTTTTTCTCGAAATTTGTGCATCCTTGACTTCAATTTTGCTATGGGAGGTGCATAATGATGATAGAAACATGCTCAAAAAGTTTTAGGTCAATCTGGTCTATCGTTTAGGAGCTATGGACAAAACAAGTCGTCGTCGTGCAAAAATCCAGCATCAGCAGCATGAGGGTGCAAATTTGACCGTTGAAACAGACTCATGTAGATTACATCCAGCCGAGAATACCTACACAAGAAAAATAGCCACGTATCAACAACCAAACCAGCATGCATCCACATAAACAAAGGCATGCAGTAGAAGGAAAGGCCACAAAACCTCACAACAAATGCATTCGATTTCTAGGTATGTGACTAAACTTGTTTCTCTGTTGCATGAATGTAATTTAAGAATTGCGTGGACATTGAGATGGTTGTGATTAAACAAGATCGATGGCCAACTAACTGGCCACCCTCATCCAGTTCAAATAGTGCCTTGTCTAGTTCAAATAGCACTCAGTGGGTGCAATCGGCACGTGTGCTCAGCCATCTCAGGAAGAAAACTGAAAACAAGTAGTGGTGGTGGTTTAAACTCCAACGTAATTGATGGAAGTGATTACGGGTAAGCAGCATATAGTTTCATAACAACACTGCAGTCTGCATGGGGCCAACATACATCCGGCCACCTCATCTCCTCACCACAAATCACGCCAGCAGTTAAAAGACAGCTCAGTTAACCCATTCACCAGTCTTTGTTCACTGTGCCTTCATGACATTCTCGACTGAAGTACGCATCTACCACTTTCAAAGCAGTTAACCAGTCGTCCTCTGCCAGATTTCTGCCTGTTTTTTTTTTAAATCTCCCACCTATCGGGCTCTACAGGAAGCACAGTTTCATTTTACAGTAACACTGTCTACAAAAAGATTTCTATAGGAAGGGTAGAGAGCAATTCTGCAGCCAGAAAATTTGAGATTTTTGTCAAAATTCGAGCTTGAAAAAAGGTAGGCTTGGGAAACTGCTCTGCATATGATATATTTATATAAGGTGGAGGATTAAAAACACAGTATTGGGTTGAAAGAAAGGAAAGTGAAGCTTAAAAGTTTGCCTGTGTTTTTTTTCCTTCTTTAAGTTCTACACAGTCTCTTTGTTTCTGCTCTGCATCCAAAATCTTCCTTTTTCTTTCTCACATTCTTCTGAAAAAATGGATGCAACCATAGAAGCCAACTTGTGAAAAACCAAATTTGCAAGACTGTCCACTCTCTGAAGAAAAAACACTATGTTATAAATATTCTCTGTTTTGTCAAAAGTATTGATTTTTCTCAAAACCCGAGAAGCCAATTCAAGTTGGAAGCAGTTTGAAGAAAAAATTGCAAATTGATGTTGTGAAAAAGAAGAACATGAGAAATTTCTGATTCCAGAAAGACAAACCTCAGCCATTTCAATATTTCCAGTTTTGAAAGTTTGTTTCCTCCCTCCTCACCTGAACATTTCCAGTAGTCACTACACATCATGACAGGGAAAGATGAGGAGGAAATAGAAAAAGAGGAAAAGACCAAAATGGAGAAAGAAGAAATTGAAATAGAGGAGGAAATCAAAACAGAAGATGAGAAGGAAGACCCAGAACAGAAAAGAAAAAGACTAAAGCAGAGAAGGTAGAAACTAAATAAGATAAGAAGAAAACCAAAATAGAGCGTGAGGAAGCAAAGCTAACAGAGGCAGAGAAGATAAAAGAAGAGGAAAAAAGGAAGAAGAGACACACCTTGATATATCAGGGACACAAACAAAAATAGGGGGCATAGAGATTTTTACAAGAAGTGAAGGAAAAGAATAGCCGAAAGAGAAATCCCCTAAAATGTTGGCAAGGGAAGCAGCAGCTGTGCTTGCTACATTAAGCACAGCTACAAAACAAAAAGAAAAGAGAAAAAGGCAGGCCTCCATGTATTTTAAGCTAGGAAAAGCACAAAAATTCAAACAAGCACAATAGGAGGAGCAGTGGAAGGACATGGACAAGAAGGCATAATTTTATGGCACACATGAGCAAACCACTTCAGAAGATTGGGATGATAGGGAGGCCACTAGGGCCATCGAGGATGAGGAGATGGATTAGTTGCTCAAAGGATGAGCAACACATTCAGTAGGGGGTGATAATGAGCCCCATAAATGGGTAATTATTTGGGCTCATTTAGCTTCCTAATTGGACTTAATCCACCATTTTCATTAGTTTATTGCATTTTTTTTACTACATTTTGCTAATAGAGCGAATTGGGGTAGTCATTATGCCAAAAAGTCTAATGTGTGCTTTATGCAGATTTTTGGTCAATTTTGAGACAAAATCAACGGTTTAATGAGCACTTGTCAGCCAAATTTGTGGAAGAACAAGGGAGAGGATTTGTAGGAAGGTGTCCCCTTCATTTATGAGCCTTTACCTCAAATTCTCCATCAAAAACTCAAAGCACACGGGGCAGCCAAGCAAGTCAAGTAGGACTGCTATTAACTACAAGTTTTAGCAGCCGAGTTCCTAAAGTTTAGGAGGGTTGTTGGGGTCCTCAATTTGTATAAATAAGAAGTCTTAGGGCCTCATTTTGATTAGTCAGATTTGAGTCAGGAGTTAGTCAGATGTTAGTTATATTTTAGTTGGTAGGTTACTAATTTTGTTAGTCTATTTTTGCACTTTAGTACAGATCTTTATCAACACATTTTGGAGGTTTTTCTTGTAGACATTTTTTGGGGGTGTAACTATTATTGTTTGATCAATAAAGATGAATCTAGCTTTCCACCAACTCTAATCTTTCTTAAGAGGCCGTAGCTCTTGGGGTTGGGTGCAACCTAAGTTTCAGTACCTCCTTTGTGCAATTTTATGTGTCTTTGCTGCATTCATAGAATAATTTTTGTTATTTAGGTTAAGATCTTGCTTTGTTACTTAGGTTGTTTTTGATGATTAAAATAGATTTTCATACTTCAGGTTGATTTGAAAGTTTGGTAAAGGAAAAGATCTGTGAAAAGGCCATCAAGCAATTCTTGATCCCATCTCTCCCTCCTTGGGACCATGAGCTGAGACCAAGGCATACTTGCTACCACAAAAACATTGTTTTTGCCTTTCCATGCAATTTCTAGTGTTAGATTTTTAGTTGGAAAAGTTGATACCAGTTGTACTTGCATGTTTAGGATTAGTTCTTGCTTAGTTTCCATAGTTATCTTGCATGATTTTCTTCCAATAAACTTATGTTCATCATGTATCTGGTTTTTAGGTGAGATTAGGTCAAAGTAGATAGATCTCTGATTTTTCTAGTCTTTCTTTGATTAGTTTTGAGAAATAGTGTGTAGATCACCTACAATACATCCCTACCTATCCTTCCTTCATCACACAACCTAATCCAACCCCAAATTCCAGATTCCTTCCCTCCATTTGCCACACTTTTCCAATTTGACCTAATTTCTACATTCTTGCACAACATCGCTCCCTCCTTCCTTGAACAAATCAAACCATATTCATCACTCCTTAGCCTCATTTACCAAGTCCTAGACCCCTTCACATCCTCATCCATCCTCCATTTCCACTTTCCCACCGTTTTTCCTCCATCAACCCTCAAAAATCCTCTTTCGGATCTTCATCTAGAGCATCCTATAGAACATCCTGTAGAACCCCTGCAGACTTCCTGTAGAAGTTCACGTGAGCAATTTTTCGAGATCTAATCATTATGAAACTCTCTGGAAGGGTACTATGGACCTGTTAGGCCCTCTTCTCACCTTCCCAACCTCCTGCAAGCACCCACTCCATTCCCTTTCGCCAGTCAACCTTTGCACAGTAAAAAATAGTTAAAGCACATGCATAATAATTCTACAAAATTACTCAAAAATACAAAAAGATGAATTTTCCATATTTTCATTTAGAAGTAGCGTAACCACATGCATCTTACCTTTTCAAGAATCAATGACATCGATTCTAGCATCTTTCATCTCTTTTCTTGCACCAGTAGGGTTAGCGAGTAAAACTAGGGTTTTCTAGGGTTTGCATTTCCTTTCAACTTTCAACGTCTTTCTGCAAGTAGACTAGACTCTTTTGAGTTAGCTTTCATCTATCACAATTAAAAGCTTCTTCTGAGAACTCATAAAAGTTGGCTTGAGCTCTTAGCGAACTTGTGCCAGCTGATCAAGTGACAACCTGCAGTAAGAGCTAGTACTTGTGCATACAGCATCATCGCTTCCAAGTTTGTTACGAACTACAGGGTTGATAAAAGTAAAGAAAGGAGTCCCAGGAGTTGCAGCATTATTTCTGCAATACTGGATCCCACCACATAGCCACTAACTACTTCACCTGGTGGGTAGAAGCTATTCTAACCCACAAGGTTGATGAGAAGATTATCATAGATTTCCTAGAAGACAACATTCTTGCTATATTCATATGTTCTAGAAGGCTAGTGATAAATAATGCTTAGGAATTCAAATCATTTAAGATGATGCAGTTATGTCAATATTACAACATAGAATTGGTGCATTCCATGGCATACTATCCTAAAGGGAATGGATTGGCGAAATCATCAAATAAGAATTTGATAAGGATCATTAAGAGGATGTTAGATAAAAATAAGAAGAGTTGGGATGCAAATATCAAGTATGCATTATGGGTAGATAGAATTAGTACCAAAAGAGCTATTGTCACCTCGCCTTATTAGTTGGCATATGGAATATACATTATTTTCCCTATGAATCTCATCCTTCTAGTGATGAAGTTGTTACAAGATGAGGGACCAGATATCAACCCAATGCATAAGAGAATCTATGAGATGATAGAAGTTCAACAACAAAGAGAAAAGGTGTTGTGTAAAGCTGAAACCCACCAGCAAGAAATGAAGGCTACATTTGATAAAAGAGAAAACAAATGATACTTGCAAGTTGGAGATTTGGTATTGAAATGGAACTCAATCTAAGTCGATAAAGGCAAGCGCGGTAATTTTGACAATCTATGGATTGGCCTGTTTCAAGTGGAGGATGCTTTGGATAAAAATACTTATTAGTTGGAAACACTTGATGGATATTTCTTTGTGAACCCTGTCAATGGTAGGTTCTTAAATAAATTTTTCACTTGAACATTGCAACTCTTATATATATTGCTTTCAATGTCATGCACAAGATAGATTACAATTTTTAATTTCAATATAGTCATAAGAAGACCTAGATGCTACCATCAAGTAGACTCCACAACCCAATATTAAAAGGCACTAGAATTGCAATTTCATAACATAAAGTGGGGGCACGTTGTCCCCCATGGAGCCGATGTTGGTGTAAAAAAAAAATACCCCTACAAAGTTTGGAAACCAAGAGGCACAAGGAGCTTAGTTTTGGTATAGTTCCCACCCGACATTGTCGTTCATAGGCCTCATTACTTTCCTTCAACTGACAAGAATGGCATCAATGTGAATCGTAGTGCCAAAAACCTTAGTGATGGTCATTGGTGGGTGCACCTAGTGCAATAACCACACTTAGATTTAGGGTGAAAGGGCACATCATGCCAAAGTATATGAGCAAGAGCATCGATAATGTTGATCACCACCCAAATCTGATAGCTGGAGCGTCCACTAATCCAACGACCAACAATGCTTTGTGCCCTAAATACATATGGGATATAATGTTAAGGGGAGGTGCATAAGAGGCCATGGGTCAGCTCCACAGACCTATTGAATGCCTCCACAAATTTTAAATACCACAAACCCAACCCTGAGATACACTGTCAAGTGTCTTGTCAACATCACTGGACACCTTGTCTCGCCTTACGTCACATCACCTGACCACTTACATAGTCACCCTCCATGTGTCTCCTCCATACACCCATCTAATACCTCCATGTCACTTGCCATGTCACATACCTATCACCCACCACATCCTTAATCCACCCGTCTAGTCATCATTCATGCAACTTGGCCCTAGCTTAGATAAGTGTCATCCTAACATCATTGGACCCCTCCATTAACCTACTCACCAAAAGATCCAATAGCGGAGGTAACCATTCATCCAATGGCCCTCTAAGCTCTTCTTGGTAAATAGGCATGATTGATAATGCCATGGAGAGGTGTGGGTGATGTTATGTGTTTCCTCCTCATACATTTACACACCCACTAAAGGTCCAAAAATTATTTCCTCCATCGCACGGAAGGACGACACATGGCCATGCACATCAGCCTACCATGCATCATTCCTTTACACACCGACTAAATCACTCTTTGCCTGGTCACTTATCCAATAAGATTTCTTGTTTCTCAAGTTACTCATCACTTGGCATACCACACCTATTGAGTCAACATGCACTATCTAGCCACGTCCTACTGACATTTGCATGATCTCACTCAAACCTTCCTGCCCATAGAAAACCCCACGTGTTAGGAACTGACTACTATAAAAATCTATTAGAGTCCCATTTTTGGTAAATTTCACCACTGGCATCCACTCCAATCAGCACACATATAATACGTAAATTGTAAAAATTTGCAAGTTTTGAAGTTCAAACTACATGAATTCAAAATGTAAGTCAATTGCGGTTAATGAGCACTCCTATTGAAGGCTGCATATGTAGGAATTTGAGAAAATTCGGCTCATCTTAAACCTTGGTATCAGCTCGAGGAGAAAAGCATGCTCCACTTGAAGAAAAATCTCCTCCTAAACATAAAGATCTTGTAATTATGGCGAAATGACCTTCTTTGATGCAATAGTCAGCTAAAAAAAACTTCTTTCTTGCTAAAATCAAGTTACTTGATCTTTGAAATCGTAATTCAATTAGTCCTCTTCATAATATAATATTCTAATGTTAAAGGTTTAAAATGCCCTCTCACTAAGTTATCCCTATTGTTCTACAACACATGACATCTTGTTGTTCCCTAGTTTTGACACCTTGAGTCTCTCCCCAACCCTTTACTCTACTATTGGGACAGGGTCTCCTAGGGTCGATTTTGGGGTTAAAATCCCAAGTTTTTTGGAAAAAATACCAAGTTTTTGTATATAAAGTGTAAAGTCTCTGCATTTTGTGGTCACGGAGAATGAACATGTAAAGTGTCATAAAGGGTTTCTACCCTTCTGTTATGTATGTTGTGTTTGCTTTAGAAGACCTGCCCATGGTCTGCGGACCATAGGATTGTATATAAAGGAGGGTATTAGAAGAGTCTAAGGGAGATTGGAAGTAATAGATGATAAATGTAATGGGTTATTAGCAAAAAGAGCGAAGAGTCTTAGAGTAGAAGAGCGGCTCTGCAGCTGTGTGCACAGTGGCCTAGGGTAGAAGTCTGCAACTGAGTGTGTGGACCGCTGCAGCTGAGTGCGCAAGGTACTTAGAGTCAGAAGATCTGAAGCATTAATAAAGAAGATTATTCTGAAATTATCTATGTTTTGACCTATTTAATTATGTTATGAATGAATGTGATTGTGTGATGCTGAATAATGGGTTTATGATTTAATGCTATATTGATACGTGAATCTATATGTTTACATTGTTATCTATTCGCAAATAGTAATATTTGTTTACGCGAAGAATATCTTAATGCATGTTGAAGTTATCAGATACTAAGCCGATCTGGGTAAATACAGAGGTGAGGGTAATTAAAGAAGCATGTAAGTAGATAAATCACCCCTTTAGGGTCCGCGAACAATAGTCGTAGACCTTCGCAAAGGTCTAGAGGCCGATTATGGGAATTATATCGATAAGCCCCAAAGGGCTTATTGATCTGTGTGAAGGCAAAGTTAGGGCACATAAAAACATCACTACCATCTCTGGGTGTAGAAACTTGGTTCTAGCATCCCCCCGTACTGCTTTGGGTGAGACTTCAGCCTGCTCTTCGCGGATTGATGCCAAAAGGGCTAGTAGTGTAGGGATTTGTTTGGCTAATTAATGTTGAGGTCAAGGCCCACTAAGCCAAGAAATGGTTCTGTTGCTGGGACTGGAATCTCCATAAGGGGAATTGTGATGTCGCATCACTGGAATCCAACTAAGAAGGAAATTGAAGACTGGTTGAATAGAAAGGTCCACAAATTCATGACGCAAGAAAATAGAGATTTGCGATTGGAAAAAGAACAGTGGTTAGACAAATATATGTACACAGAGATACACAAAATATTCTTATGTTGCTTCCTAGCTGAATTATACAAGTGAATCGCTAAATTGGTAGATGGCCAAGGAAGGTAGAGGCTTGACAGTCTGATAGTGTGGACCCCAAACTTAGTGTGGATACTGGAACCCTCGGAAGATAAGATCGTGTGCGTTATCAATCAATGGATCAAAAATTATCATAGGAGGATTTGTGATAGAATTTGTGGTCGATACTTCAGTCAATTACAATGAAGCAGAGTGTTTCTTCTTCAAGGGACCGCGAGGTAAGTATTTAAGGTCTTTAAATACTTGGATTAATATGCTCTTACGTGAAAAGAGGGTTATGCAGCTACCTTGATGTTTGGAGCTACACAAATTGGGAAGATCTTCAGGGACATAGGGAAAACATGCCCTGAATATAGCCCACTAATTGGACCTCCTCTGAGTGATGACAAGGAAGCAACACAGGCTTCTCTAGAGAGTGTTGCTCAATTGATAAGACAAGGGTTCCTGCGAATACCCTATCCACGCACACCACCTCCATATTCACCTCCGCTGTGTACACCTTCATGCACACCACCACCCCCTCTGCCACCATTCAATATGGCAAATGTAGTGAAGTTGCCTGTTTTCAAGGCTTCAGGAATAGAGGACGTGGACCATTTTTGGTTCGTTGTGAAGGTCGTATGGGAGGCTCAAGGTATAACAGACGATCAGATGAAGAAATCAACATTGGTCACTACTTTACATGAAGTAATGCACTGACATGGTACATTAAGTAATGCGTTGATAACCCGATGGCTTCATTAGTAGATTTTCAAACCGCGCTGAATAAGGAGTTCAATAGGCCTAAGTCTGAAGCTCAATCAATTGTGGGATTCAAGGAGATCATGATGAAGCCTTGTGAGACACCCTAGGATATAGATCTAAGATTTAATTACACGATTCGTGAAACCAATGTGAATATTACAGATGGGCACCGCGAATGGTTTGTGGCTTCACTATTGCCTCATCTGAGGGTTGCTTTATCTCAACAAAAGATTCGGATCTAGGTGGAAGCCCTTGAGATTTCAATGAGATTCCATGAGATGTCGATTCAAGATGCTAATTTGGGGGTTTAACAGATTCATGCACAGTTGCAGAACCTTTTCCTAGACTTTCAAAGTCTGAAGAAGGATATATCAGTTTGGCCACAGGTGTCGAAGAATTTTGGTGCCTGAATACAAAAGTCAGGGGCATGACAAAGATCATTGCCTAGTCTTCACGAATTATGTTGTAGCAGGAGCATCGATGCCTTTGAGGTTGGAAGCTCAAGTAGGACCAAGTACACGGCCCACGCTATGGTGTGCTATCTTTCAAGTGGCTGGAAAACATGTGGCAGACAATTGTCACCTACTATAGAAATTTGAACAGACACCACAACAACTCTTCTGCAAATTCTATCAATTGGTGGATCATGATGAGTGTAATTTTCGTAGCTATGAGCTAATGATGGATAGAACGCATGCATATAGAGTGCAATCAAAAACTTGGTCTTCACATCAAGGCACTAGGGGATCACGAGGAGGATTTCAGGGGCATGGGCAAGGCCGAGGTGGAGGAGGACCCAGTAGAGGTTGAGGACAGGTGATTTGCTACAACTGTGGGGGACTAGGGCACTACGCGTGAGAATGTACAAACTTGACATGCCTGTCATGCAAATATTGCACTTAGTTTGACCATGTGACAAAAGACTGCCCTGTATTACTAGCTAAGATATGTGAAAAAGGGGCAAAACCTTAGCAGCCTACCTAGAATATATAGATGATGAGGGTTGAACCTTGCGAAGAGGATCCTAATGTGAACATCGTGCTGCAATGTGGAACAACGATTGGAGAAGACAAGGGGAAGAATCCTGAAGAAGGTGAATGGGTCTGCAAAGCCCCAAAAAAGGAGGTTGGCTTTGATTTGGGGCATGTGAAGGAAACCTTCATGGAAGAAATGAAAAGCTTTTTTGAGTCCTCTACCTCAGGTAGTTAGGATAAGTCAACAGAAGAGATGGACCCTTCTATGCTTACTACCTTCTTGGAGACCTGTATGAAGCTATTGCATGATAAAAAGGCTGTGAAAGGGTTACAAAAGATGATAAATAAGTGTGCTGGGAAAGAAAACACTTCTGATGGATCGCGTGTAGTCAGGAAGATTGGTAAGCATAAGGCAAGAACAGGGTGGGAGATGAGACTCACAGCGCAGATAGGAGAATATGAAATGGATCAAGCCATTTTGGATCTAGGGTCTGACATGAATTTTTTTCCTATACATACACGGGAGAGAATGGGGAGACCTACACTGTAGTGGTGTCCTATTCAATTGAGGATGTCGAATCAGCAAAAGATTATTCCCATGGGAAGATTACATGGAGTGACAATCCATATCGAAAGCGCGAGTGCGTTGGCCAATTTTAAAGTGATAGAGATTGTGGATGACAACAATCCATACCATGCGCTCCTTGGGATCAACTAGGCTATCGACATGAATTTGGTGATTAATTTGAAGAAGTGGATGATGTCATTTGAAATAAAATCACTCCACATAGTAGTACCATTGGACCCTACAGAAGGACCACGCTACATTGAACCAGTCTGCAATTATGAAAGTGATGACGACTTGGACCAGATTTGTAATATAACGATGTGGGATCAAGATTAGGTGAATCCTATAGCTGATTGATGTCTTACATGGGACTGTGAAAGCTCCTCCACATCAGATTCAAATGAGGAATTGGAACACTGAAATAATAGATTTCATGAAGTATCTACGCTACGATGTAACATGATGACCAAATTGTTGTGTTGCATATCATCAGAGGTAAGAAGTCTGCCTTACTATGATGGTTTAACTGATGTTGATAAATTTCTAGATGCATTTGAAAGGGAAGTGTTAGAGAATCATCACTTCCAACCCTTAGACTTGGCGCTGCACGCTACACCTGCAAGATGGTGGGGTCTGCATAAAGACACTTCGATGGATAACGCGAATATAGAAGAATGATGAGGGTGCAGTTTGGTCACCCAAAGGTACGATTGATAAAGAAATTTCATGGAAGGAGTGATCTACATGATCACTTAGCCAAGTGGACCGATGCTTATGGAGTAGAACTGCAACCAGAGTGGGTGCATCTATTCTGTCACACCTTGGATGTAATACTTATGAATTGGTACTTCGAGGTAGAGCTTCGCCATAGCACAGATGAATGGGATATTTTGAAACAAGGATTCTTGATGACATTTAGCTTTGAAGATGGATTTGAGTCCATTGATGAAGTGATGCAAGAGGTCAAAGAAGTGATCTTCAGAATACTGCAAGATCCCTTGGATTTGATTCAACCGAATTGGACCACCCAGCTATGCCATGCACTGGAGTGCTACAATGTGACTACCAAAAAGGAAGATGAGGATCCGAGGAACATTAATATCCCAGAAACAAAGGGATTCCATGAATTTGAGGGGCCATAGATAGAAAACCCAGATATCATCGTGCCACTAGAAACAAGACAAGTGAATATCGGGACAAAGGCGGAGCCAAAGTTTGTGAAGATAGGGGACTATTGGGATGATGCTACGGTGAATAAAGTCGCTAAGTTGCTCCATGAATGCCAGGACTTGTTCCCTATGAATTTCTCATACTCGAAGGGGATAATAGGGGACCTGGGATTTATGAAAATTAGATTGAAACCATATGTAAAGTTGATCAAGCAAAGGCCTTACTACCTCAATCCAAAGTATAAAGAAAGGGTCTACTTAGAGTTGGATAAAATTCTTGTGGAAAGTATTATTGAACCAGTGGAAGAGTCTGATTGGGTGAGCCCAATAGTAGTTTAGGAAAAGAAGTAGAAGGATGAAATAAGGATATGCGTAGATCTCAAGAAGTTGAATGATGCTTGTGTGCATGATCCTTTTCTGACTTCGTTCACTGGTGAAGTGTTGGATAATGTAGGAGGACAAGAATCATATTCCTTCACTGATGGGTTATCATGGTACCATCAGATCAATATTGCACCAGCGGATAGAAGTAAGACGACCTTCACAACTGAATAGGATTACTTTCAGTATATTGTAATGCCTTTTGGACTAAAGAATGCATCGGCAATCTTTTTGCATGTAGTCATCGTGGAGTTCAAGGACTCCATTCACAAGTTTCTGGAGGTATACTTTGATGATTGGATGGTGTTTGGGCTGGTGAAACGCCATGTAGCCAACCTATGCTTGATGCTAGATACATGTCGAAGGTATCCGATCATGCCCAATTTGAAGAAATTATTGTTCTACGTTCCTTTCGGAATATTTTTGGGCCATGTGGTGTGCAGAAAAAGATTAATGGTAGACCAGGCTAAGATAGCAGTTATAATTAATTTGGAGGCACCAAGAAGTGTGAAACATCTGCACACAACATTGGGGCATATGAGATACTATAGAAATTTCATCAAGATCTATGCCCAGATTACCACGCCAATGGAGAAGTTGTTAAAGAAGGATGCTACATTCTATTCGAATGAAAAGTGTCAATGAAGCTTATATGTGTTAAAGGGAAAGATGGTCACGATGCCGATCCTAGTTTTCCTGGATTAGAAGAAGGAATTTCATGTGCATGTGGATGCATCATGTATTGCACTCGAGGCAGTACTAGCATAGGCCGATGAGGGAGAGTTGGATCACCCTATAGCGTTTGCAAATAGAAAGTTGTATAAATATAAGAAGAAATATTCAATGATAGAGAGTGAAGGTTTGCCTATGGTGTATGTGCTCCAAAAGTTCAAACACTTTAAGATGTATACAAACCGTTATGCATTGATGTACTTCATTAACAATCCTGTGTTGGGGGAGAAGATATGTAGATGGCTGCTATTGTTTCGAGAATATGATTTCGAGGACATTGTGAAGCTAGGATGATTAAATACAGGACTAGATCATCGATTGTTCATAGAAACAAGAGAGGAGCCTACTAATTTGGAGGATGGGCTACCTAACACATAGCTCTTTGCAGTGCGCGTAGCTGACAATCACTTTGAAAATATCATACACTTCTTGACAACAAGGACGGCTCGAAAAGGGTATACTAGTCAACAAAAGAAGGAGTTGGTGGTGCGCACAACAAAATTTTCTATCATTGCAAGACATTTATATAAAATGGACTCGGATGAAATTATGCGATGTTATGTACCTGAGTTTGAATGGAACATCATCCTCACTGAATCTCATGGAGGAGTTGCGGGAGGATATTATGCAGGAAAAGAAACATCGCAAAAGATTTTGCACGCTAGCTGGTGGTGGCTGACATTGCATAAGGATTCCAAGGCTTCCTATAAGGCATGCAATGCATGTCAAAGGACAAGTAGGCAATCGTGGAGGGATGAGCTACCTCTGAATCTGCAAGTGTCGTTACAACCATTCAAGAAATGGGTCATTGAGTTTTTAGGCCCAATCTAGCCTACAGGAAAGAAGACGGGTGCACAGTATATCATTACCACGACGGATTATTTGAGCAGAGGAGCGAAGACACAGCCCATGAAGGACTATATAGGGGCAACAATAGTGAAGTTCCTCTTTGAATATGTGCTGAATAGGTTTGGTTTCTCGAAGATTTTGAAGATTTATTGGGGTACACATTTTGTTAATGAAACGATCAACACGCTGACAGAGGAATTCCTACTTTATCATCAAAAGAGCATGCCATATCATCCGCAAACTAATGAGTGTTGAAAAGTGCGCAAGAAGAAATGCTAAATTTAGAATGTGCTAAAAATAGACCTGCTAAAAATAACATGTCTAAAAATAGCAGTTTGACCAGTGAGGTCATTGGCCACATTGGGTGAGAGGTGAAACTGCTAAAAATAGAAAGTTCTAAAAATAGCATTTATGGTTCCCTTCCTATTTATAGCGGTCCCTAGTCTATCTATAGGAAGTAAAATTAATTTTGGTCTTAACAGTAGTTTAAAATATTAATTAATTAATTTCCATGAGTTAATTAATTATGAAAAATTGAAAATGAAGACTTTGTGAGATCATGCAATTATTTTCTCCCTTGATTTAGGAATTTATCCCTTGATTAAAGGAGATAAGGTTCAGTTCTATAATGAGAGAATCAGTTGACTTAGTTCTAACTAGTCAAGTCCAGTTAGATTATTTTAACAAGTTGTTAAAATAATAAAATATAGTTTGTTAATAATTGCATGCATTTGACAACTATTGTTTTAGATAACTAAGGATTCACTCATGGATAACTGTTGCATGTCATTTTTGTCAGAGACCCAGTTGAGATCAGATGTGGGACAGTGTACTATCAGATGCTTAACTATTTCTAGTAAGTTTTTTTTGCATGGTTGAGGAACTAGTGTTCTCAAGGAATATGTAATTGGACCATTGGTTGTTTTTGGTATGTTGGAATTAATAGCATATGCTTTTGCTATTATTTCCTAAGAAAACTACATAAGGACCATAGGGAAAGCCTATATAAAGAAGGCTTGGGTGGTTCATGAGACATATCTGCATATCTTCATAGTTCATTGAGAGCCGAATAGCTTGAGAGCTAATTCTTTTTGTATTATGAAGAGGATTTCCACTTGATTGATAATACATGGTTGGGGTTTTATCCTGGTGCTTTCCCTTGGATATATCTTGTGTTATATGTGATTAATTCTCTTGATTAGTTATGCATGTTTCTACTTGATGTTGCTCATGATTTCAATTATGTTTCTGCTTAATGTTTTGTAGAAGTAGAACAAATATTATGCTTTAGGACATTGCATATATCAGTTTGTTCTACAGGTGAAATTTCTACAATGAGATAGTTGAAGCATTTAATAAGATATAGGAGAATGCATTGATGAAGGTTTGCAATGCACAAAGGAAGGATTTGGATGTGTGCGTACCCACGGTGCTATGGGCTTACAGATCTACTTGCAAGAAACTGACTGGATAGACACCCTTTAGGCTGGTTTATGGCATAGAAGCTATGACGCTAATGGATTATAATGTACCTAGTATACACATAGTGGCATTCACAAGAATGGCGGATCGTAGAGACCTGGAGCAGAGGCTCGCGCAATTGATAGAGCTTGAAGAAGATAGGGATTTCCCTTGCTTCCATCAACAAGATCAGAAGGAGCGGGAAAAGGCATGGCACAATCGACACATCAAACAACGCACCTTCAAAGTAAATGATTTGGTTTTATTATGTGACAACAAATTTGAAAAATTTCTAGGAAAGTTTCAGATGCATTAGCTGGGGCCATATGTCATCAATGAGATTACTGATGGTGGAGCAGTTCAATTGGTGAAACTGAATGGAGATCCATTTCCTGGAAAGGTAAATGGCAGCCAATCGAAGCCATACAACAAGGATCTAGCCAGATGACTATAGGATGGAAGCATAATCTTAGCACTCGAGGTAACTGAAAGGAGGCGCAAGACTATAAACTACACTGCATGGGTTATAGGGTTGCATGACTAGGGGACTGCGCGAAATGGAAGAATGTCACAGCATCAGTAGAAGCGTGAAGGGAGCTATGCTATAGGAGGAGAGACCACGCAGGGTAGCCAGAAAGTGATAGTTACAATCACTATTCATGATTTGACAGTGAGAAAAAGGCTAAGAGGAGTAGGGGCAGCATTTAAGGTGGAATTTAAATGTGAGATCTTTGAAAATCTACTGCCAATCTAGCATTTATGAACAAATTTTGGGGTGAACAGTCGGATTTGAATTTGATTTTGCCTACAAATTACAGATGGCCACCCAACGAAAAACACTTTGCATTCTAAGAGTTAAGGTGTCAAGCTATTACATGCGCATGAACCCTGCGAGTTTTGAGGCTTTGGTGGCCAGTTCAGTGTTTGACAGGTTGCCTAAGGAAACCCAAGATCTCCTTAATAACCTATTGTCAGTACCTATGGAAACTGAAAGTGTTGGAGGATTGATGGCCTTTGAGGGAGCTTCCCCTAAGGCCATAAGTGTGGAGATTCCCGCTACAATACCAAAATCACCGAGGTCACCTAGGCCAAAGCCTACACCAGAAGCAGAGGATTCCATGACAAAGAAGGACAAGAAGAAAGTGACACAGCCGGTGTGCGAGTCACCAAGAAAGTACCAAAAAAAGATAAGCCCAATGCATAGGAGAAGGGCAAGGTGGTCAACTTAGAATCCGATGAGGGCAACAAAGAAATTGGTATGAGCGTAGAGGACATTGAAATTGAGGGTGTCGATCCTATCTCAAATCTACCAAAATACATTCCTCCATCTCGGGGTAAGCTGAATATCCCAAAGGACCTAAACGAGGGAAAGTTTATGCTTTATACACCACTATTTCCAGAAAATATCGTGTTTGAAGGACCGCACTTGGTGCACATCCCCCCACCTAAAACTTGAAGATTGGGACTTGGCGGACACGGAGTGGTTCGCCCACCTAGCTACTGATGATTTCATGCAGAGGGTATTCTATAAGGATTCTAGTATCACCGTGATGGAGCTGGTGAAGTGGATTTGTGGGGTGGAGAAGGAAAGATTATTGAACTTGCTATGGGTGCCGCAGTACCACCGCGTGCCCATAAATTTGATAGTTATCAAACAGTTGCTATGTCTAGTTCACGACCAGGTGCCTTTGGTTGGAGGAGCCAATCCCTATAACTGATATGTTGAACCATAGGATCACCTGGCTACTGCATTCATGACTAAATCTGCCAAGGCATTTGGTGGAAGGGTGGGCAAGTGAGACCTTGCAAGTTTAAGCTTGTCAAGAAGTCACGTGGATGCTCAATTTCAAACATAACCGACTCCACGGTCAAGGCAGCAACCCAGGTCTTGGCTGGAAAGATAATGCAGAAGTGTCATGCAAATGAGGTGTTGACACCAATTGTGTCATTAGCAGCCCAGTGCGTGGAGGGTGTACAATTCAATTGGGTGTGCTACCTCTGCAGCGAGTTCCTCACAAACTATAGAGAAGCACATGATCACAACAAGACATTCCATTACACGTGGTTGTTGTTATAAATTTTATTGGTCGCATGGTAGTTGCTAGAGGATAGTCAGTTTCCTCCAATCACGATAGATCTTCCAAAAGCAGCGAAGTTTTCTTCACTATGTGCCATGAAGGACATTGAGTTGTTCCGTGAGAGAAAGGTATTTTGGGTTTTTATGGAGATGAGCATCAATATGGCCATCAACCACAACCCAAGATTTTCAGCAGCTTTCTTTGAGTATTTTTGAGGATATGTGGAGTTCAAAGAAGACTTCCAATGTATCTCCATCCAGGTGTGGAAGGACCCAGAAAAAATGGTATGATCTTCCAAACCTTGCAATGGATGATGCCATAGCAACGGTCCTTGATAATAGGCCAGTCGAGTGGCACACATATTCAAATTTTTCAGTTAGGTCAAGTAAGTCTATAGGAAAGCAAAAGAAGGAAGCAACCCAGTTGAAAATGTAGCAACTAGCTGAAAAATGGAAAAAGGAGACTAAGGTCAAAGAAAGAGAAGAAGTGGAGTGCACCGCGAAGGAATGGGAGGAAGAGCATGACTCTGATAGAAGTTAGAAGTCTCCTTTGTCGTAGATGGAGGAAGAGGAGCAATCTAAACAGGGTGGTGGAGACCAGGAGAGCACCCACTTTTAGGTGAAGTGGAATTTGGAGTAGGAGAAAGAAGGGTCATGAGAGAAGATCAAGGCTACTAAGTCATCGCTCGACCTGATCACCTTGAAAGAAGGTGACTTAGGTGACATTAGGGATAAGGTGGGGGATGCAACCACGGAAATGCTACAATAGTTTGAGCAGTAGTAGAAGTAATCCTTGGTGACTATTCATATGGGTCTGCTCAAGCTACAAATCCAAACTACTCAACTACATGTCGGTGTAGGGAAGGGCATCACAATGTCGACTAGTTTGGCACTGGAGGCCACTAGAGTAGTGGAGATGGTTCACTCCTTGGATCACTGGGCCGTGATGCTACCTGATGGAGCCCTAAGGGCGGAGACAAAGGCTAACAAGGCTACTTTAAGTAACATTGGTCTCAACTTTTCCACGCTCCCAAGCGAATTCCTTCACATGCTGCAAGAAGGTGTGATCGTGGAGCTAAGGACCCGAGAGCAGCATGTGTTGAATGTGATCAATGAATAAAAGGTTAACAAGGAACAATTGTTCGTTGAGAAAACATCAGCAATAGAAACCTAGAAGAAGGTCTAGGAGACGAATTAGCACACCACAGAGCCGTGTAGAACCGTTCTGAAACTACACATCCCCAAAGAGGCGCCTGTGGAGGCCAAGATTTGAAAGTTGGCTGTAGGTGTGCGCAATGCTCGAATTGAGATGGACAAGGTTTAGTTTGATCTGAACCTCAAAATTATGGAACTCGAGTTGATGGCATAGCCTTCAACTCCACCAGAGGTCAGAGAATAGCGTGAGGCAACCATTAAGAATGTAGTTGTTGTAGTGGATACCACAGTCGCAGATTGCATCGCGCTCTTCGAGTAATCGTTGGAGGTACTTTCCAGTCTGTAGGAAGATCCTACCATGTAGATGTTAACAACCAAGGCAAGGGAATTGCAATAGTGGTATGGAGAGGAAAGAGTGGCGGATGTAGTGCAGTGAAGAGAGGTAGTACTCAAGGCCAAGTTGGGGCCTTCACTGGATGAGGCTTATGTGCTCACCGCCATTATTGAGGAAAAGTTGACTAGCCCACAAACAACATAGCAGAAGATCCAAACAGATAGCGTAGGACCAGCAACAGAGCAGTTAATAGAGAAAGTTAAGTAGGCAGCGACGCCATGTATTGTTGAAGTTGCAATGGTGCAAGTGGAGTTAGGAGGTCTCCACAGTAAGATCTTCGTGCTAGGAGAGTGACTTGAGGGTGATTCACCATATTTTTGTTGGGATCTTATTGGGACAGGGTCCCCTAGGGTCGATTTTGGGGTTAAAAGCCCAAGTTTTGGGGTAGAAAGCCCAATTTTTTTTTTTATGTAAAGTGTAAAGTCTCCACATTTTGTGGTCACGAAGCGTGAAGATGTAAATTGTCATAAAGGGTTTTCACCCTTCTGTTATGTATGTTGTGTTAGCTTTAGAAGACCTACCCATGGTCCATGAACAATAGGATTGTATATATAGGAGATTCTTAGAAGAGTCTAAGGAATATTGGTAGTAATAGATGATAAATGTAATGGGTCATTATCGAAAAGAGTGAAGAGTGTTAGAGTAGAAGAGAGGCTCTGCAGCTATGTCCGTAGAGGCTTAGGGTAGAAGTCCGAAGCTGAGTGCATGGACCCCTGCAGCTGAGTACGCGGGGTAGTTAGAGTATGTAAGAATATTTGAAGCATTAATAAGGAAGGTTATTCTAGAATTATTTGTGTTTTGATCTATTTACTTCTATTATTAATGAATGCGATTATGTGATGTTGAATAATGGGTTTATGATTTAATTCTATATTGATGTGCGAATCTATATGCTTACATTGTTATCTTTTCGCAAATAATAATATCTATTTACGCGAAGAATATCTTAATGCATATTGAAGTTATCAGATACTAAGTTGATCTGGGTAATTACAAAAGTGCATAACTACATAAATCACCTATTTAGGGTCCACGAAACTATTTCTTCATGAAGGTCAAGAGGCTGATTAAGGAAAGTATATCTATAAGCCCTAAAGGGCTTATCAATCTACGCGAAGGTATAGCTAGGGCACAAAACAACATCACTACCATCTTTGGTTGTGGAAACTTGGTTCTAGCATCCCCCCATACTACTTCGGGTGAGACTTCAGTGCGTGCTTCACAGATTGATGCCGAAAGGGCCAATGGTGTAGGGATCTGTTTGGCTAATTAACGTTGAACTTGGGTCAGGGCCCACCAAGCCAACGTCTACTCATCGACTGACCACACTACCCTAATATATTGTCCTATCAAATAGATTCCTCATCCACAAGGAGAAGTGCAGAATTGGAAGCAAAGGAGAAAGAGATGAGTTGTCCCAACACAAGTGCCAATCCCCAAGGTACACTCATGTTTATATCCAAACATAGAAAGTTAATTCATGATTTGGCCAAGCAAGTGATCTCTTGTAACATGTAGGAGAATGTTGGGGAGTCACAACCTTCATCTTTAAATCTGAAACAAAAGTTGGAAGCAATTGGGTGGAAATTCATTGGGTAAAGGATTACGTTTAAAAATTGGAAATTTAGCTAGTACTTCAAGGAAGAGAAAACTCCAACAAAAATTTGTTTCAAAACAAATAAGAATATCATCTAGGAAAAAAATCATAACGCTAGTGGATAATAATTGGGGTCATTTGGAGTTGATGTAGCAGAATATTAAGATTGTTAAGGTAGCACGCAAAGAGATAGATATGCTCAATGGAAACATTAGGAATACCTCACATAAATCCAAAATAGTCCTAGACTTCCTTAATCATTTTACCAAAGAAGAATTTATAAGGGCCAACATCAACCATTTTCATTTAGTAGTTGTGGCTAGTCAACTAAAAAGGAAGCATGAGTTGGTAGCACAAATAGAGGAGAAAGCTTAAAAAATGATTCAAGAAATACACATATTTAAAAATAATTGTGAAAAGCTATATAGAAAGAGTTTCCTATCATTCTTTGATGAAAAATGGAAACTTGTACCCCAAATAGCCTTTTATAAATGGATTAAAGGTCATTGAGGAGGATCGAAAGGAATTTAAACGGGAAAATTATTCACCACTAGAGAAAGGCATTGAGCTTTTGTTCATACTAAAGGGCCTTTTCAAGGAGCAGGGGAGAGTATACTATCATCCTATCATGAATATGGAAGGGGTAATAGATAAAGCATAGGCATGTGATGTTCTAGTAGGAAAAGAATCTAAAAACATACTATACATGTATAGGTTAGTCATCCGAAAGTAACTCACAACAAAGTCAAAAGTAATGTCAACAGTAGCAGGCAAATATTTGGCACAATCGGGAAGAGCATCAACACCATCGGCACCATGCCCAATGTAATTCCCAGCTGATGTAGCACCTAGAAAGAGATTGAAAGGGCCCAGTGATCATCCAAGAGAGATGGGACAAAGAAATATTAAAGCCAAATCTAAAGGGGCCCACCCTGAAGCTAGCATATCCTTCAAGAAAATTCTAGAAGAAGTTAGTTATAGTACAACTGGAAATTTTGTAACAAATCTTGGTAGTTTTTCTAATACCACTAGTAGATTAGGGTAAGGTCCAAGTTCTTGAGTTCCTATATATAGGCTTCATTTTGTAAATTTGAAATGGGGATAAATCTTAGTTGTAGGGGAAACTTTGTCAAAAGTTTTGGTGAATTGCTGGGAGATTTTGCAGCTATTCTAAGGAATAATTTTGCAATAACTCTTGGGTTGTTTTTACCTTATTATCATGTATTATCTCACACCCACACCATAAGTTAAGGTTTACTACATGTGAATACATTTTTATGCAATTTTCATGGAATTTTAAGTTGTGAACTGAATTTGTTATGTGAATTGTGTATGAATTGTATGGGAATGGTTACTGAAATAAATTTTGGCATCAACACGATGGTTTATTTTGGTTTGCAATATCTATCAAGGTAGTTTGAAAATTATCTTGACCTATTTGATATGTCTTACAAGGTTTTTGCAAGAAATGGTAAATTTCAAAAGTTTATGTATTTTAAAGGTTGAATTCTTAATTTCTCAGTCGCCGATAAGGTCTTAATTAATTTAAAGGAATTCTTAATTTCTACTTTAAATTGGTGAGGGCTTGTTCTCCGTCTCTCATCCATATTTCACATTTTGAAAATATTCATGTCAAACCCAAGGGTTATGAATTCTCCAACCTAGGATTCGTGGAAATGCAACCCAACAAATAAATTTAATGTCTGATAGTTTTTCCCTTAATCTTGATTCCAAAACATATTTTTAATTGACACAAATCAGAGTTAAATTTGAAAATTATTCATGCATATTTTAGGCACTTTCTTCCAAGAACATATTATGAATGTTCAATGTGAATGGTGAATTAATTCTCAATGTTATAGTGATATTAATACTTCCTAGTTCAGTGATTTTCATTTATTATAGAGAATTTTACTTTGCACAAATATTTACATCTACACAGAGATTTTATTTAGTGGATGTTGTGAATTCTTCATGTTGTTTTATTTTCTTGTGACACTTTATAGAAGAAAATAAATTGCATGAAATTTGAACCTCATTTACAAAATCTGTAACTTTAATTAAGTTCAAAACATAATTACACAGTCATTTTACAAACATGCATTTACAAGAACGGTTTAAATATATAGTCTTATTTTCTTGCAGTTTGATTCATCTACACCTTTGACCAATTCTTATATAAAGAACAATGAGCTCTAACATTAAATTCAAAGCACTATGAAAACATATTAGATAAAACTACATACCAATATATGGCCATATATGTTGATTTAATTAGAATATCTTACAAACATAGCAATGAATAAGATCACACTTAGATGTTCTCAGGCTCTGCATTATAGCACAGTGTAGTGTGACTCTCGAACCCCAACATGTGCATCCAAAGTTATATATGTAGACATTTCACCGTAGATCACCTGATAATGCAATATACTAAAGCAAAATACTTGATCTACTTCTACTATCAAACTTTGTGGAAGCTTAATCAATTTGAGCAAGATCAATCAGAACATATATAATAGAGAAGAAGAAATCATACACATGAAACACAGAAGAATACTCCGAGGAAAGCCTCAGCTAAAAACCCCACTATCTTTATTATCATACAAGTGGAAATATCTCAGGATTACACAAAGCTTTAGCTCTCAAGCTATTGAGCTCTTAGTACAATCCCTTACTATTGCTCAAAGATAGAATAGAAAACGCATATGCCTTCCTTTAGTCCTCCAAACCTCCTATTTCCTTGTACAGTTTCTCCTAGGTCCTCTAGTTGCAACCTGTGCAATTCTCACTTCACACACAACACTAACCTCTAAAATAATTGTGCAATCCTGAATGAGATAATTCCTTCTGCATGGATGAGTTTCCTTTATAGGAAAAATCCTCCAACTAATAGTACAATGTCCCTTCCTTTAATCTCAACTGGGTCTTTCTCTGAATTGACATGCATGAGTTATTTATAAGAGAATATTAAGTTATTTGGAGAACACTAGTTGCATGCATGCATTCATTAACTCACTGAACTCATAATTAGTTCCCCAAATTGTTTAGAACTAATCTAACTAGAATTAACTATGTTAATTGAGCTAACTTATTACAACTCAAATACAACTCATCCTTATCTCCTTAATTAGGAGATAACTTCCTCAATCAAAGGGATCACTATTGCATGTCTTTGATGAGCCCCAGAATTTGGGTAACTTATTGGGCTCATTTTACCTAGTTGTTCTTAAACAATCCACCATTTTTCATAGTTTATGCATGTTTTTTGAGTATGTTTATGTTAGTTGAACGAATGAGGGTGGTCACTTTACTAAGAAGGCTAATATGTGGTTATTTCAAGTTTTTGGGCAAATTTTGGAACAAAGCCAAGCAATTATGAGCCAAGATGATAGCCAAGCATGAAGGAACAAGGGTGAGGATTCGTAGGAAGCATGTCTCTTGCATTAAATGTCCCTTCCTCAAAATATCCACCCTCAACTCAGAGCTTAGCAGGCCACCAAAAGAAATCCTAAAGGCAGCCGAGCAGCTTGGTGAAAAGTGATTGTTTACTAGTAGTTGGATTAGTCGAGCCTCTTGAGTTAAGGAGGGTTATTGAGGCCCCTCATAGGCATAAATAGGAAGGCTTTCAGCCTTCTTAGTTTACTTTTTGGACTCTTGTTATTTTGCACTAGGGTGATGCTATTTGCTCAGCTCATTTTTGTAGTTGCCGTTGTATAACTTTCTTATGAACGTGGCTATTTTTTAGTAATGGAAAACAACTTTGTTTGGCATCAGTTCTGATTTTCTTTAGGAGCCTGCATCTCTTGGAGTTGGGCCCAACCCAAGTGCCAAGGCTTCCTTTATGTATTGTTATTTGTTTTTATGTCTTTGCAAAATAATTTTTGTTAAGTAGATCAACATCTTGCTGGTTACATAGGTCATGGTTGATGATTAGATAGGATTTTTGTGTTCAGAATCAGTACAGATTAGTAATAGGGAATATCTCCAAAAAAAGGCCATCAAGCACCTCTGATCTCACCTCTCCCTCAGTGGGATCGTGCGCTGGGACAAAGGTGACATTGCTGCCAACAAAAACAATGTCTTTGCTTCACCATGCAATCAACAGTGTTGGATTCTTAGTTGCCAAACTTTATATCAGTTTTGATTGCATGCTTAAGGTTATGATTGCTTAGTTTCATAGTTATTTCATCTGATTTCATTGCAATTAAACTTATGTTCTATTTCTTTTCTATTATCTAGGTCATAATAGACTAACGTAACGAGGTCTTTGATTTTCCAAGTGTTTGGTTGTCCGGTTTGAAAAACAACTTGCAGAGAACCTATTATCCTTCTTTATCTGCCCATACTCCATCAACTCCACCTTTACTTCGTCCTCCACTTAAAACCCTTAACTTACATTTGCCTCATTCGCTTAATTTTCCATGATTCTCATCTTCTTGTGCAACATCGTTTCATTCCTCCTTGAACAAATCTAACCATCTGCGCCACTCCTCAACTCCAAACACCAAGTCTTGAACCTCCTCACATCCCTATCTCGCCTCCATACTCATTCCTCCACCTTTTTCACTCCATCCATTCTCCAAAATCCCATTTCTGAACATCCTGTAGAAAGTCACAGACATCCTGTAGAAATTCCAGAACATCTTGTAGAACCCCTGCAGACTTTCTGTAGAAGCTCACGAAAGCGGTATCTTGAAAGCCAAACCCTATGAAACTCTCATGAAGGGTGCTAGGGACCCCTTAGGCCCTCTCTAAACCTTCCCAACCTCTTGCAAGCATTTCCTCTCGCCGATCCACCTCTGCACAGTCAAAAACAGTGAAAGCACATGCATGATAAATATAACAACTTAATCAAAAGTACAAAAAGATGTTTTCTTTAGATAGAAGTAGCTTAGACACATTTACTTTACCTTCCTAGAATTAATGGCATCTCTTTCAGTGGCTTGCATCCTCTTTTTTGCATCAGTAAGGCTAGCTGGTAAAATTAGGGTTTGCTAGGGTTTGCATTTCCTTTCAGCGTTTCAGTTTCTTTCTGCAAGTAGATTAGCTTCCCTTGAGTTAGATTTTGTCCATCAGTTAAAAAGCTTCTTCTCAGAGCTCATAGATGTTGGCTTAAGCCCCTAGCCGACTTGTGCCAGCTGACCAAGTGACAGCTGCGGCAAGAGCTAGTACTTGTGCATATAGCACCGTCGCTTCCAAGTTTGTTACGAACTACCGGGTTGATATAAAGTAAAGAAGGGAGTCCCAGGAGTTGCAACATTATTGCTGCAATACTGGAGCCCACCATTCTTTTTGGCGCCATTGCCGGGGAAGCGTCAGAGTATTTGTGACTGATGCTTTTTTTCTATTTTCTACCACAACCTTCTGCTCAGTAGTTTATTTCATTTACATTCTGCAATTTCATTTCCGCAAAAATAGACTAGACATTTCCTGCTTTCCTAGACTAGCATTTCAATTCTGCAAGCGTAGACTAGAATTACAATTCTGCAAGAGTAGAGTATCATTTCAATTCCGCAATTTCAATTTCGCAAGTGTAGCCTAGCATTTCATTCCTGCAATTTCATTTCAGCAAAATAGATTAGTTATTTCCTGCTTTCATTTCAATTCCACAATTTCATTTCAACAAGATAGATTTTAGTTATTTGCAATTCAATCTATTTTCAGTTTTACAGGTACAAGCAGAGAAAAAAAAACAAAAGCAACCAAAAATCTTTCATTTCATGCCTCGTAGGAACAGAGACAATACCAGAAAATTCTTACCCAACACCCCCACCACATCACTGAGTCACCCTTCTCTCTTCCTTGGTGGCCGTGATCCAGTAGAACATATAGGTGAACCTCCAAAGATATACGAAGATCCTACAACAGAGGAAGAGCAAGAGAACGTCCCTCTTGAGACCATGGCTAAACACAAAAATTGTATAGGAGATAATGAGAGAATAGAGGGTGCCTTTCCCATCCGAGATACCAATGGGGACATGAAAATGAAAAACATAAGTCCCTCAGCCTTACCCCACTTCCATGGATTGACTTCCGAAGACCCTGATACCTTCCTGTTTGAGTTTTTTGTCCTGTATCGAACTTATGACTATGCCGAAGACGAGAAAAATTTGAAACTCTTTCCCTCTACTCTCAAGGATGCATCACTACGCTAGTTCATGGGGTTACCTGGAAACAGTATCACTACTTGGGCTCACATGCAGCAAGCCTTTAAGAACAAATACCGGGACTACTATAGGTCAAAGGAAACAAAGGGAGAGATCTTTCGAACGACCATGGGAAATGATGAGTCTTTAGAAGACTACGAGGAAAGGTTCCAACTTAGTTATAAATGGGCCAGGTGCACACTTGACCCTGAATCTTTGAAGCTGGTTCTGCTTCGAGGAGTCCTTGAAGACCTTCTATATACCCTCCATTTGTTATCTAGAGGAGACATCTACCAACTACCTTATGAGGACATAAAGACTGTGTTTAGAAACCATTCTAGGGTAGCCCAGAAAAGAGGTAAGGGGAATCCACTTTCAGCTAGTAGCACCTTCTCCAAGCATGAGTTTGCTAATCAGATGGAAGACCTCAAAAGTGATATGAGACAGACCATTGCCATGCAACTAGATACTTTCCAAATCCAACAAAAGAAAGAGGAAGTTGAGAGGGCTTTGGCCATTTTCGATCCGAGATGTATGAGGAAGCACCCTAAGAACGAGTGTCCATTGCACTCATTAGAGGTATGATTCATTTGTGAGGAAGACCACCCCACAAACCAAAGCCCAACCTTACCTGGATTTAAAGCCATGTACCTAAAGACTAAGGCAACCACTGAACCTCTCTACTTCCTCAACCAAAGGAGGTCGCATGGGCCCAAACCTTACCAGCGGGGGATGCAAGGGACATCCCAAGCTTATTATAGCCCCAACCAATCTGATCATATACCTTCTTGCGGCCCCCCTGCTCATCCTTCCTGGTCTGCACCTCCTCCGTGGTCTTATCCATCCCAATACCATACTCAAACTACTGCTCATTCGTTTCCCTCTCATGTCCAGCCACAACCTCAGTGGAATGCACCTCAGCAGGGGTGGAGGCCCCAATACAACTCTCTTCCCACCATTTTTCCTCCACCACCTACTCAACCACAACCATTACCTCTTGCTCCTCCAAGACAACCCCAGATGCTTGCCTAACCGAACCCGAACCCCAACAACAGACAGGTCCAGCAGGTATACACTGGGGAGACAACATGTCCTACCTATGCTGTGGAGATCCAGGAGATCAACCTACGATCTAGGAAGGTCCTTCCAGACTGCCAACTTCCTCCCCCGGAGGATGAGGAAGAAAAATAGGAAAGTGAACCCAAAGGCATTCCACCCTTTCCTGAGTGACTAACAGCAACCACGCAACCAAACCCAGAGGAGACTGAGCTTCTAGGATAACTTAAGCAGTTGTGTGTGAAAATACCCCTTCTCCAGGCCATAAAAGATGTACCGATATACAACAAATTGATCAAGGAGAAGTGTTT
>APFE031356266.1:11540-23912 GCA_000404065.3 Pinus taeda | reverse complement strand
ATATTACAACGGATCATTGTGTCTCTTCATTTTGCTGGATAATAGAAAGGAAGGGCTGGCTGTTTGAGGTGGACATAGCCCAAACTGGGTGAACCACGTATATCTATGTCTCTCTTGTTTTATGCTTTTTCTGTGTTTATATTTTTGCAATATTTTATTTGTTCCATTGCTCTGTAATATATAATTTTCTAACATCATTTTCATGGTTGAAGCTTAAAATAGTGACATGTGGCATACCATAGAAGTTAACTCTCCTGAACTAGTCCATAATTAGATCATCATGGGATATTTGGCATAACTTCATGTTGAAGAATATAATATTGGTCTAACTGAGATGGTTGGAAAGAATACGTATAGGGATACCTCAAAACAAAATTTTAGATCTTGGGAGGCTAAAATCATAGAGACACAATAGCATTAATTTCAGCCTTATTAGCAAGCTCAAAATCAAGATTTTGAAAGGTGTGTATATTAAATTTTCCTAAATTTTGTTCCAAATAATAGCTTGAAGTTATTCAAATGGATTAGTGAAGCATAGATATCATTATTTGGTTCCACTATGCCTCACAAAAAAAAATGGACACACCATTTAAGCCAAGAGAAAGATCTACTATGACAATGAAGAAGAGGAAGAAATGCATCATGATATATAAAAAGTATGGGACCAAGCGCAAAAAATTTCACTCTCACAAAGAGAAACCAAAAATTAATTGGATGGTTTAAAAGAAAACATGGAAGTCTTAAATGATGGTTTAAAAGAAGATATGGATTCCATGAATGTCAAGTTGGCAGGGTTGACAAATTTGCTACAAGAAAGGCTTCCTAGTGGTGACAAGGTACTCCATGAAAATCATGATGAGGACAAAAGGGATATGAATTATGATTTTAGAGACTCCAACATTAGATCTAAGACCAACCAAATTCCAAAGATCGATATGAGGAAGTTTAATGGCAAGGATTTAATAACATGGATACTACAGATGGAATAGTTTTTTTATTTACATGATGTGCAACACACACCAAAGGTATGGATTGCATCTTTATATTTAGAACCCAATAAATTTGTATGGTATCAATGGATTTGTTTTCATAAAGCACTCATCACTTGGACAATTTTATGGAGGAGTTGATAACACATTATGAGTATACAAAGAGCAATACCTTCTTTATCCAAATGATAAATATAAAACAAGAAGGTTCAATCGGGGAGAAAATTTAGGAGTTCCAAAGATTGAATATCAAGGTAGTTGATATTCCATAGGAGCATCCAATTGATGTCTTCATAGGGACTTTAAAGGATAACATCCGACATGAGGTTCAGCTTTGGCAACCTAAGTCATTTTAGAATGCATTCAAGGTGGCAAGAAAAGTTGAACGCAATATTATGGAAAAAAAGAGGTCTACCACTCACAACTATAAATATGGAAGTATTTTCACTCCTACTTTCCCATATTCTACAAGGTTCACACCACAAAAACTAGAGGGAAAAAGAGAAAAAGGGCTTTGTTACAGTTGTGATATAAATACACTAAAGGTCATAAGTGTGCTGAGAAGAAATTATTTTACATAAATTGTGAAGAGGACAAACAAAAGGAACAAGAAACGTCAAAATAAGAAGATATACACCAAGAACCAAACCAAGGGGTTTAAAAAGAGGAAATTAATTTGATCATATCTTGTAATGCATTAGCGGGAATTACCACTCAAACTCTCAAGATAAAAGGATATATCAAGAAGAAAAACGTAAGAGTGTTAATTGATTAAGGTTGTACTCATAACTTTATTGATTGCAAAATAGCCAAGGATTTGAATTTCCTTTTATATCCAGCACGAGAGTGTCAAGTGATGGTTGCAAATGAAGGAACTATAAATTTCTCAAGGAAGTTCCTTAATATCAATCTAACCATGGGGGAATATTCATTGAATATTCCAACGAGTGGTGCAGATGTTGTATTAGGATTCCAATGGTTACAATCTTTGGGGACAATAGCTTTTAATTTTCAGGCACTTTTCTTGAAAATTTTCTCGAAAGGAAAGGAAAATGAATTAAGAGGTATTACAGGGAAACTTAGATATGTTCATCTCTAATGGTATGAAAAATCTTTTGAAGAAGGGAAAAAGAGGGGTAATTGAAAAATTATGTTCACTAGATGTTCAAACATTTGAGCCATCCATTTCTCTAGATCTACAAAGAGTCCTTGGTAATCATTCCAAGGTATTTGAGACTCCCAAAGATATACCACCTATTTGTGATCATGATCATGATATTCACTTGATTCTAGGAAGTGTTCCTCTAAATCTTAGAACTTACAGATATCCTTATGCCCAGAAGAACAAAATTGAATGTATGGTTGCAAAAATGCTAGAGGTAGGTATAATTCGACCTATCCAAAGTTATTTCTCTTCCTTAATAATATTGGTGCACAAGAGGGATAGAGAGCTCAAAAAAATCACTATTAAAAATAAGTTTTTCATTCTTGCAATTGATGAATTGTTGGATGAACTACATGAAGCAATTTACTTCACGATTAGGATATCATCAAATTAGAATGAAGAAAAAATACATTTCGAAAACAACATTTAGAATGCATGAAGTTCATTATGAATTTGCGGTAATGCCTTTTGGCCTTACTAATGTGCCTTCCAAATTTCAAGGTTTGATGACTTCCACATTCAAACCCTTCCTTCAAAAATTTGAGTTAGTATTTTTCGATGATATACTAATCTGTAGTAGGTATTCGAAAGATCATGTTCAACATGTTGACAGGGTGCTCAAACCATTGGAGGAGAAGCAATTGTATGAAAACTCCTCCAAATTTTTATTTGGGGTACAGGACGTGGAATATTTGGGTCATATTGTATCCCATGAAGGTGTTAAGGTAGACCCTAAAAAAATTAAAGCCATCAAGAAATGGAAAATCCCCACAACCTCAAGGCATCTTCAAGGATTTCTCGATTTGATAGGGTATTATCACAAGTTTATTAATAATTATGGAAAGATAGAATCACCTCTAACAACATTACTCAAGAAAGATCCATTGTTTTTACTCCAAAATCATCTAAGGCCTTTGAACATCTTAAAGTGGCAATGTGCCAAGTTCTGGTATTAGCTACACTAGACATCACAAAAGCATTTATTGTGGAATATGATGCCTCATTAAATGGAATTGGTGTTGTTTTAATGCAAGAAGGAATATCCATTTCTTTTGAAAGTCATCCAATCAAGGGAAAATATTTATGTAAACCTATTTATGAGAAGGAAATGTTGGCAACACTACATGCACCGAGGAAATGGTGTCCTTACCTAATGGGAAGAAACATCAAGGTAAAAATAAATCATGATAGTATTAAATACTTCTTGGAACATAGATTGTCTTCATTAGAGTAGCAAAAATGAATCACAAATATATTGGGTTATGACTTTGAAATTATCTACAAAAAAGGAAGAAATTTTTTTATGCATATGCACATTCAAGAAGGGATGAGGATGTGGAAGCATTGCTTTGTTCCATTTATATTATCCAAGCTAATTGGTTAACTAAAGCAAGGAATAAACTAAAGAATGATGAAGAGTTATGGACACTCATTCAAAAGTTGCAGCAACATTCTACTGCATCTGATTCATTTATTTGGAAAAATGATTCAATGTGTCACAAAGATCATCTATATCTATGTAAGAACTCCCAACTTAAACAAAAAGTTCTTTTATAATTGCACACTTCTCCTATAGGAGGGAACTTGGGATTTTTAAAAAATACCACAGGGTCAAGTAGGAATTTTTTTGGGAGGGACTAAAATTTGATATTCAAAAGTTTGTGTAGAATGTTTGGTTTGCCAACAAAATAAAGTTGAGGAAATTAAGACCCTGGGTCTTTTACAACCATTAACCATTCCAAGCCAATTTTGGGAAGATGTCTCAATGGATTTCGTCATAGCATTACCATAGTCTAAATTAAATATTGTCATCATGGTGGTCGTTTATAGACTTACCGAGTATGCACACTTTTGTGCACTATCTCATCCTTTCAAAGATTGTACAGTTGCTACTACATTTATGGAAACGGTTCAAAATCTACATGGAAACCCAAAAATTATTTTAAGTGATAGATATCCCATTTTCATTGGAAATTTTTGGATAGAATTATTTTTTTACCTTGGTACTCAATAACCTCAACTTATCATCCTCAATCTGATGGATAAACTGATATAGTAAAAATATATTTGGAAGGATATCTTTGTTGCTTTGTATCTGATAAACAAACATAATGGATCAAGTTGTTACCCCTAATAGAATGGTGGTATAACACTTCCTTCCACACTACAGTAAATATGACACCATTTATGGTGCTTTATGGATATCATCCATCATCCATCACTTCATCTTTAAGACGCAATTATAAGGTTCAAGCGATGGAATATTGCATCGAGCATCAATAACAAGTTCTCAAAATCTTAAAAGATAACCTGACTCTAGCTCAAAATCAAATGAAACAATGGGAATATTAGCATCGCAATGAAAGAATTTTTGAAGTGGGGGAGTAGGTATTTTTATGACTACAACCATACAAAAAAATGTCCCTCAAACAAGCTAAGAAGGAAAATAAATTATCACCCAAGTACTACGACCCTTACAAGTTGTTACAAAATATTGGTACTATGGCACACAAATTGGAGTTGTCTGCATCTTCATGAGTTCACCCATTTTTCCATGTTTTATGCTTAAAGAAGGTTATAGGTGACAAGCTTCCGATTCAAACTATATTTCCAGAATTGGACAAAGAAGGAAAAGTCATATTGGAGCTTGAAGCAATCACAAAAACAAGAATTTAGCAACTACAAAACAAATCAATTTCATAGTATCTCATCAAGTGAAAGAACTTACATGTTGAAGACTCCAAGTATGAGGATGATTATTTTAATCAGAAGTATCCAAAACTACTCAAGAGTTGAGGACAACACATTTTTGAAGGAGAGGGGTATGTTATGTGCCTATAGTACTAGTGTAGCCCCCATATTGTTATTATTGTGCCTTATAAAAGCCCACTATTGTTATTGTTTTTCCCTTACATTATAATTTTTATGTAGGCCCTAATTATGTTTTTACCCTTTAGAATCTTATATATACCAAGGATTTCTTTTCATTTGAATCATCCAAGAATAATTCATTTATGTGATGTAAGAGGAGGTTCCCCACTTGAAGAGGCTTACTTTCAAGTCGTTGATCTAATTTTTCTTTGATTTTGTGATCTGGTTACATAACACAATATATGTACTTAAAAACATGGTATGCTACCTCATCAGAGCTTTTTCCTCAATGGGCTACTCTTCTGGGAGGAAAATGTTGTTCTTGGTTGTGATAACCTCTGTTCTCTCTTCCTTGCTCCACCTCACTCCTAGGGGAAGTGTGGTTAATCTACTAGTAAATTCTTCATAGAAATGGATGATGAGTCCCCTTACAATGGTAATGGCATCATTTTATCCTGGAGGCTAGAGGCCTACAACAAACTCTTAAGTAATCCCATCATTGAATCCCTTAAATTTTTTAAAGAATACTCACCATTGATGATTGGAAAAGAGATATTGGGAAGTAGAATTTCGGTGAATTATTGATGAATTTGTGGGCTCTCTAAGGTTGAATCCACCCCCCATAGTCTTTAATATAAATTTTCCAAAGTTGGAAAGGCAATTCTCCCTCTCTGCTACTAGTTTTGGATATTTATGTGCAACTAGGGTTTTTAGGACAGAGATAAAATGAAAAGTATGTTTACAATGGTTGGAAGAGGGAAGATTTCATGATTGACTAAAAGAAATATTAATTTTTACTTCTTAACATTCTCAATTCAAAAGAAATATCCATACTTCATTTTCCTTTCATTCCCAAACTTCTACCAGATATTGCTACATGATATATTGTTGAAAAACTGAAAGGTTTTGTAGGATTTGTTTCAAAAGGTGACAAGGAATAATATGTACTTACCCTCCCTTTTGATGCTTCTCTTTGAATTATAGGGTTTAGGTGATAAAAATTTCTAAAAATTGGGCTCCTTGTAGTTCTCTGAACTTTCTTATAGCACCCGGAAACAATCTTGTAGCACTTTCTATCAGTCATGTAGCAACAACCTACAGGGCATGTAGCCTCTTTTGTAGTGGTCTATGAAAATGATGGCATAGTAGCTCAAATCTCAATAGTAGTGGCAACCTTCCTCATCTTTAAAATATTATTTTGATGCAAAATGAGGCTCAGGCCCCGAATTTTTTATATTGGTGGTTGGGTGGTTGGGCTCATCATGTTATGTGAGTTGGACTCCACCTATCACCTTTGCAAACCAATCATAGGCACATTGACCCACTCTTCGTAGTCATCACCCTTATTTTTTATTTCTTCACACGTGTGATGGTTTAATAAGGAAACTTTAGTTAATCATCAATGGATTGTGATGCAGACCGTTGAACCAATATTAGCTTATAAGACCTCTTCTCTCATGCATTTATAACACTTTTTAAACCAATATGTGCTTGAAAGGAAGGGTTAGGAATTTGCATACCTTATCCTACCTGACGATGCTCATGTTGATGTGTTTTGGATGATGATTTTAACATTTCATGCTTACATGAGGTTACTAGAACATGGATGAGATTTTTGATAGAGGAGGAATGACCTATTATAGAGTTTTATGAACCCAACGTTTCAGACTACCAAGTGATTCCATCATCAGGGGATGTGTCAATAGATATTCGGAAGATGTTAATGATATATCTAGGAGTTGTATTGCAGAGTATATATATATTGGTTATGAAAAGAGTAATATAGGAAATTTAGTCAGCCATTATCTGATTAGTTTGATAATATTTAGATTTTATTTTATTTTTATTTTATTTTTATTTATTTATTTTGAAATTATTGTTTGAGTTCCCTCTTAGGTGCAATTTATTGTCTTCATTGGTCCATTCATTGTCTTGAGAAAAAATAATGATCATTGTTGATTGTATTTCTACGACTTTAGTGATCAGAAAACAAGTGCCTCCATTGATCAGATGTTGTTGTTTTTTAAGAATGATGATATTGTAGATGCCTATAGTGGATCCTATAGCTACTCAACACTAGTGTTAGAGCTTCTTGAAACTTTATAATTTCCAAAAATCTCATCCTGGTGCATCAAATGTGATCCTAGAGAGCTTATGCAGACTGTTACAGGATTTTGTGTCTTCTTGTAGTAGTCACATAGACACCTTAGGATCACAATTTTCAAGGAGTGTTGTTTTTCAAAAATCTTGATAATTCATGGGAAGATGGATGATGGAGATTAATAATTTTTTATGTGATGGAAATGGGTGGAGAGGAGATGAAGGAATATATTTTTGAGGGATGGTGAGTGGAATAATGGTGGAAAGTGTGACAACTAGTGGAATGGATGGATGATTGGACTTTATGGGTCCCCACCCATGCTCTAAAATGAAACACATTCAATATGCTTCTTCTTTCTATGTTGATCAATATCATGTAATAGTACAAGAACAATCATGTAGCAATACAAGACATTAACTGAATCGAGGGAGAGTGGCCATGAAATAATGTGGAAAGGTTGGGAAAGGACAATGGATGGATGGAGTGGACACAGAGAGTTGAATGGAAGCGTGTGAAGGTGAATTTTGATGTTTCTTCTCTCACTATGCTGATCTTCATTGACTGTCACTAGAACTTTGTTGTACCTGCAAAAATATTAGAATGAATAATGTAAAGGCTCATTTTTCACTTCCCCTTTCTTTCTGTTTTATTTTTTATTTTTTCTGTTTTATTTTATATTTTTTTTTAGATTTGTAGGCTACCTCAGAGGAGGTTTTCAACCTACTAGGGTTTTTTTCAGTTCCTCAAAGGAGGTTTTCACCTGAGGATATTTTTATTCTTCTTTCCTTTTTTTTTTTTTTTTTTCCAGACTCTTTGGCTAAATCATGGAGGTTTTCAACACAAGAGCTTGCTGCAAGTGTGTCATAGAGGCTTTCAACACAAGATCTTGCCTCAATTGTTTCATGGAGGTTTTCACCTGGGGCTATCTATTCCTTTTTTTATTTTATTTTTCTCTCTCTTTCTTTTTATTTCTTTCTTCTCTACTTATCAAGGGTTGAATGGGTTTTGATATTTGAGGCTCTCAATCAAATTCAGTTCTTTGCTTATTGAACTGGTAAATTCCTCCATTGAAAAAGGTCTCTTATAGAGTTTCATCCTATAACCATTGACGAACATTGGGATCTTCTCCTCATCAATTGTTCAAATTTGAACAGACCTATTATCATGGAACTTTTCCACCAGGTACAGACCCAGGCATATTTTCATCATTTTCCTTTTGAAGTCCTTGAATTTGGATTCATATAGGAGGGTCTAATCACCTTCTTGGAAGGTCCTCTTCTTGTTGTGCTTATCATGCCAAACATTTCTCTGCAATTGAACCACTTCAATATGCATAAGAGCCTGTAACCTAAATTCATCAAGGGGGAATTTAGTTGTTTTAGCCTCTCTTACTAAGCCCTAGTGATGTCTAGATCAAGTTTTGTGTCCATCCTCAAGGTTTTATACTCAAATTTAATGGACATTTGTGTTTTCTTACCATAAACTAGCTCAAAGGGGGTGAATCTAGTGGTGTTCTTCCATGTGGTATTGTAAGCCCAAGTGGCCTCCACATGTCTGAATGCCCAATATTTCTTGTTTTTGCTAACAACCTTAGTAAAAATGGCTTCTAATGCTTTGATGGTCACTTCTACTTTCCCATTTTCTTTAGGGTGACCTAGCATTTCTTACTAAATGTATCAAAATATACCATGTAGGATTAATTTTACCATGGTAAAACCCACTTTCACCATAGGAAATAATTTAGTAAACCATTTTCTAATTTTTTCTCATTAAAATCCAAAAAAACCCATGAGAATAATCAAATGAATCATTATTTATTTAATATTCTCTAGAAATACCCACAAGGGTTTGGTCTCATGGCCAGCTGATGGTCTGCTAAGTCATTCATGCCGTTGTGCAGGTCACGGGTTCAAGTCTCGTCTTAATCGAGGGTCGTTCTTGCGGGTTGGGCGGTTCCTCCTAGAGGTTATAGTGGCAGTCGGTAGGATTTGACCCCGTGTAACGTGAGTACGATACCACTGTTGTTACCGATTTCACTAGTAAAAAAAAAAGTCTTTATAAATAATTATTAAATCATTATTTGATAATTATTCATTATCATTTTGGACTGAATCACCTTGGAATAATTATGTAAAGTATTATTTATTTATTATTCCTTATTTATCCCCTATTTTCCTTATGAGATAATTATTAAATCATTATTTAATAATTATTTCTCTATTGATTTGAGGCTTCTTCTATCCATATTTTGTGTGGTGTTATCTTTCGGAGTCATTACATTCATGTTTTTTCAAAATCGACGTTTCGAACCAACCTCTATGGTTCATTATTAGGATTAAATCTAAACCAGATGATGAACCACAAAGGTTCGTTGGAAACGTCGGTTCCGAAAAAACATGAATGCGATGACTCCGGAGGATAACACCACACAAATTATTTCTTTATTAATTCTCACAAAGTGATTAATAAATATTTTTTTTGTAAATTACTTCAACCATTTTCTAAATAAAGATATTTGATCATTTCGAATATATTTTCCCTCTCAAAACATATAATAAAATATCTACAATAGTTAGATTTTGATTTAGTCAATAATATTTTATTATTTTATGATACTCAATCTATTCCAATATTTTATTATAAATGGAGGGTTTTCTCTCCATTCTTCACCATGACCATTTTCATAGTCCCTATTATCGTCTCATAGCATTTGAGCACCCACTTGAGTTCAAGCACCTTTATTTTCTACCCATTTCATATTGAGAGAGAGAAGCATGTTGTTTAATCACAAGGTCAAGAAGGACCCATCCCATAGAGAGGGAACTATAGACCCATTTTGTAATGTCTCCTCACTAGGTGTATTCATTAATAAAAATATCATTTATTCAAGTCTTCATTGGGTTATTACACTTTGATTTTTTGTTTTTATATGTTTCTATTTGCATGATCTATTTCATTATAGGGTCTTTCTCATGATTTGTTGTTAGGGTTATAAGTCACCTATAGCTTAAGTAAACATTTTTTTCTCACTTGCATAAAAACTTTACACTAACAAGGTGGACATCTTAATCCTGATGTGATGTGCTTCATGATCCACTCCATCAAATTGGAAGTTAATTGAGTTCCTTGGTCAATGACTACTTCCCTTGCGAAACCAAATCTGTAGAAGATGTTCTCCCTTAGGAATTATGCCATCTTTTGTTATTTCACTGCTTTAACTTCCTTAACTTCATCCTTCTTTGTTAGATTAATCTATACATACAATAGTATACCTCTTTTGTGTAGATGGAGGTTCAATGGGTCTAATGAAACTGATACTCCACTTCTCAAATGGATCAATAACCACTTGAGGTTATAGTGGCATCTCATCCTTTTATGTGGACTTACCCATCCTCTGGCACTCATCACATCGAGCAATGTCCGTCCTAGCATCTTGATGAATGGTAGGCCAATAGTTTCTTGCTTGGAGAATCATGAAGGTTTTACTCTTGGTAGAAAAATTCTCCCCCCCCCCCCCCCCCCCCCACAAGATCCATCATGGCATGCTAAGAGGATATAAAAGAATTTATGTTCCTTTACACAACTCCTCAAAATATGATGTGATCCCAATCTAAAAATGTTTCCCCCAATCCAAGTGTAAGGGGTTATCTTCCTAAAAAATTATCTCTTTTCCTTTGAGGATAGATTGGGAGGAAATTGTAAAACAACCAAGAAGTTTTATATATCATAAAACCAAGGTGACACCAATGATATAGTGAAGAGGTTCTCATATAGGAGTTGAACATCTATCATCTCTTCATTCTTTGTAGGTAGATTTAGTCTAGGCCAAAAATCTACAACCACATTATCGTTCCCTGGCTTGTCAATAGTGGCTAGATTAAACTATTGTAATAACAATATCCATCTAATAATCGTAGAATTGCAATCAAGTTTTTTGATCAAATACTTAATTGTTCAAGTAAATTATAACATACAAGAGTTATTTTTTAGTGACAATATAGTTGATTTCATCCTTGGACAAATTCTTGTTGATGAAGTAGATAACATAGGAAAAATTACCTTCCAATTGTCTCAAGGGTCCCTCTATAGCTTTTTTGGATGCATCTATGTGAATATGAAAAGGAAAGGCCCAATTTTGGCCCCTAAGAATTGGTGGAGTTGTCAACTTGTCCTTGAGCTCTTCAAATGCTTCTTGAAACTAGTATCTCGAACAAAAATCTAAATATTTTGTTAGAAAACCAAATAATGGTGATGCCATTTTACTAACATCCTTATAAATGTCCTATAATATCCAGTTAGTGATAGGAATCTCATAACATCCCTTTGTTTCTAAGAAATAAATACTCTTCTAATAATGGAGATCTTGTTAGGGTCAACTTGAACCCCTTCCTTAAAGAGGAAGTGGCCTCGAATAATCCCTACATTCATAAAAAATTAATATTTTTCTGGACATAAAGAGAGATTCATTTCAATTCATCTTTTCAAAACTTTACACAATTTAAAGAGGTCTTCCTGGAATGTGTCTCCATAAGGAGTGAAGTCATCCATATAAATTTCAACCGAGTCATGAGTAATAATAGAAAAAATACTCAATATCTACCTCTAGAAGGTAGCAGGGGCATTTCACTTTCCAAAAACAAGGACCTTATAGGTGAAATTCCCCCATGGACATGTGAATCTAGTCTTAGCCTAGTCTTCAGGACTGATTTGGATCTAATTGTACCCATTGAAACCATCTAGAAATGAAAATAATTTTTTCCCTACAATAACATCCAAAATTTTATTAATAAAAGTTAGGGAAAAATGGTATTTCTTGGTACCTTTGTTAAGTTCCCTATAGTCAACACAAACTCACCATTTACCATTCTTTTTGGGCACAATAATAAGAGGTGAAACACATCCACTATCTAAAATAGGATAAATGAATCCTACTTCCAACAATTTTTGTAATTCTTCTTTTACTATGTCTTTAAGTGCATGGTTCTTCCTTCTCTAAGGCTATCGAATAGGTTTGTGGCCTTCTTTGATGTATTTTCGATGTGCACAGACTAGGGGATGGACCCCTTTCATTTCTTTGTAATCCCAAGTGAAGGCATCAAGGTGTTGTTAGATACCTATACCAATAGGTTTCATCTTTCATGACTGGCAAGGGAAGTGCCAATATGATCTACTTTGGTGATACAAAGATCTCATATTCTTGTGGAAGAAGTATACTTGTTTTGGTTGATGCTGCCCTACTTCTGGAT
>APFE031356262.1:169474-184371 GCA_000404065.3 Pinus taeda | reverse complement strand
AGATCATTGTTTCTATAAATCCTAGTTGCAAGCATAATTTTATCAATGTTAACTTGGCAAAAAAATTGCAAATTCCAGTGAAACACATTGAAAATACACAGGTTGATGATGAGGATATTCAAATTTATAAGGATTTGAAGCTTTCTATGGATAAGTATGTGTTGCATGGTGATTTTTATACTTCAAAGATGGATAATATGGATATTGTTTTGGGATATCCTTGGATGGAATCTACGGGTACTATCAATATTAATGTGCAGAAGAAATTCTTGAAGCTCTGGTATAAAAAGAAGAAAATTACATTACAAGATATTTCCATTAATAAATAGGTAGAGTCCAAGGAGGTTGAAGGAGAAGATGTTCCAGGGTCTGACATATTAGATGATGAGCCAACGATGATAGACAGTCAAACACAAATAGAGGCTGAAGCAGAAAAGGTTACAGGTGTTGATACATCAGAGGAGGTCTCAGTGGTTGAAGTCATATTGGAAAAGAAAACACCACAACAGGCACCACAACAGGGTGAATTAAAGAAAAAGACACCGTGGGTTAAAACTTCAACATATCATCACCCACATCACCCCGTAAGAAAACAACCAACAAGATGGCAACCAATTAGCCACAAGGACAACAACCCCCGTATGACGAATGGCGAGGAGCGAAGATCCACCTACTACACATCAACACAGAAGTGCTGCCATGGTCAACTTCCATCTCAAGCGAGCAAG
Source organism: Pinus taeda (assembly GCA_000404065.3). Classification (NCBI taxonomy): domain Eukaryota; kingdom Viridiplantae; phylum Streptophyta; class Pinopsida; order Pinales; family Pinaceae; genus Pinus; species Pinus taeda. The sequence continues at coordinate 183,643 of APFE031356262.1, read as the reverse complement.
GCACCAGCGAGAGCAAGGGTTCACCTTTCTCTTGGATGGCTAGATGCACGTGCATGGTACTAGTGGACTACGCTTTTGAGTAGATCCTATTATTTATGTTCTTCCCATGTTTCGGGGACGAAACATGTTAAAGGGGGTGGAATGTTATATACCTAGGGGGGATAATAGGTGGTACCAAGGGAGGTACCCAAGGTAATAATGTAATAATGGGATGGGCCATAGTAATAAATAAGGTGGTTAACTCATATCATGTAAGGGACAGTAATAATGTAATGGGTTAACCACCTTATTTATTACTATGGCCCATCCCATTATTACATTATTACCTTGGGTACCTCCCTTGGTACCCCCTATTATCCCCCTAGGTATATAACAGTACGCAGTTAGATTTTTCCACAATGGTGACCATTGGAATGGGAGGGTGAGTTTCCGACCAATTGGAATTAACCATTTCTTGATGCTGATCACAGGAGATTACGTTTGTACGTAGTCAGGAACTGCCGCAATTGTGATACAACCGATGCAATTGATTTTGGGTAGCCCTGATTTTCCATCATAATAATTTAATTTCAATTTACGTGCAACTTTGTGGGCCCATGCACCATTAAACTCACTCCTTAAATTACTTGCCTTACTTTCTTACTGCATTTTCAACACTCCCTCTCAGCAAGAAAGGAATTATCAACCACCCCTATCCTGCACCTGTGGAATGTACAACATGCAACACATCTCACCATTGTTGTTGCTACTACAACATCTGCAACTGAGAAGCATCCAAAAAAATTTGAATAAAAAAGTATTGGTTACAATTTATTAGTTATCCTTAAATGTATATCATAATTTTGCATGATTATCAAGTTAACTTCATTGATTTGCAGCCTTTTCATATTATTTTCATTGTTTTGCAAGCTTAGTTGTTGTTGTTGTTGTTGTCATGTATGTTAGAACATGATTCAATTCAAATCACTTGATCTTGTGGCTGAAAATATTGATAATGGAGAAATTCACAGCATTTGAATGGTTTGTTTGGATATTTATACAATTTTGTCCCTTAAACGAGGTTGGATCTACGAATTGGAAAAATTCAAGATATCACAAACTCGTTTTGCACATAACTGTGTGTAAAGGACAAATTGAATAATAATGACTGATCTATAAGCTATCTTGGTTGGCTTGTAACCAAGGGTATCTCACATAATTTGTTATGTTAGGGGCTTGTTTAAGAATTTGAGCTCATTCGACTTTTATTAGAGACTTTTATAAATTTTTCATGTGCTACTCATGGATAATGATTAAATGAATGTTCCTAGAAATTGTTTTGTAAATTGCATCCTTGAAACTCCATTTATTCTGACCAACTAAGTATAAATTCCTAGAGTAGCTATGAAATTGCCTATGGTGACAGTGGGACTTTGTCTGAAGCCGTTGTTATGAAATTCTGAGCCCTAATAACAAGTTGATAACTGTAAGTGAAAACCCATAGGTGTAAACCTCGTGGTGAATTGTCTACAACAAAACCCTAAGTGCAAAACCCTAGGTGCATTTTCATGTAGAAAACCATGAGTGCAAAACCCTAGGTGCAAACCCTTGCATTGTTAAAGATGATGCCCCTAGAATTCTTCACATTTCGTGAACTAAAAATATTTATTTATCTGTTCATTTTTTAGTTCTATTTAAAGTGATTTTAACTGGTAAAATAACATTTGTAAGAAGAAATGTTGATTCACCCCGCACCCCTCATAGTATTTTCAACAAAAAGAAAAAACATAACTATAATCAAAATGACACAACTGAATTGAATTGAAATGTTAGACAAAACTAAACTATAATCAAAATGACACATCTGAATTGTAATCATAATGCCATTCCATTAAAAACATTGACTGAAAAATACATTTCTTACATACACGTTATGTTGAGATATAAAAAAGGTACCAAAATATAAAGTGAGCCCTTCTATAAAAAATAGAGCTCATATAAATACATCAGAAAGGATGGAAATAATGGTTGTTTATGTTGCTACAATCTATCACAAGAAATAAGAGCACCATAATAGGACTCCCACCATAATAACCCCAATAGAAATCACAAGAACAATGAATTCATTAACAAGCCCCCTATATTGATGTTTGTTAATGACAATTGGTGGAGCACATTCTGACTCCTCCACATATCTTGCACATCCGCATCCATTGGATGTTGCTTCAATGAGTATATCATCAACAACCCTTTGGACATTTGATTGGTAAGTTTTGTTAAAGACTTGAAATTGTGAAGCAATGTTTTTTTCTTGCTTGTGGAGGGGTTTCAAATTTTCTTTTCTGACTTGGTTATCAATTGGTTATCAATTCTGAATTGGTGTAAGTGACATGTCACTTGCACCATAATTCTTTGCTACTCTTAACCCATCAACTAGGGCAAGATAATAAGCTTCATTATTGGTGGTTGTCCTTGGAATTTCTCTATTATTTTGATAGACTTGGATTAGTGCTTCATTGTGAAGTGCAAATCTAGTTCATGCCTAACTTGGGTTTGGATGGCACCAAACCTGAATGATCAATGTCCACTTTTGCACCATATGCAAAACAAAAAGATAATTAAATAAAAATAATAGTTTAATGAAATATTTTTACGTTTTGTTCAAACAAGGTTGTGGTAACTCATTGTTTCTGGCAGCAACTCACTATTACAGTGGTTGCAACTCACTATTACAGTGGCAGAAACTCCCTGTTACAGTCGTAGAAAATCCCTATTACAGTGCCGACAACTCCTTGTTACAGTGGCGAAAACTCACTGTTACAAGGAGTTGTTGCCAATGTAACAAGGAGTTTCCACCACTGTAACAGTGAGTTGTCACCAGTGTAAAAGTGACTTGTTGCCAATGTAACAATGAGTTGCATCCACTATAACAGTGAGTCTCCCTATTAATGACGCACATTAGGATAATAGCCATGTAACAATGAGTAATAGAACAATACCACTATCACTTTATCAATAAACCAAAGCTGAAAAAAGAACCACATCATTTTTTTCATTCTAAGCTTGATAATATTCATATTGGCAAAGTAGAATATAGTGAAGATGAAGTGTGACCTTCCTTGAGGGAAGCAAAGACCACAAAGAGTAAAAAATAATGTTTATCTTGCATTATTATCATGTAGTGTCCTTTACATCTATAACCTTATTAGTAATAATGTGTATATATATTTTTAAAAGAAACCTAAAATATAATTGACATAACAAAAAGGGGAATAATAATTCCCTTCTATAAAACTGGCCAAATGAAAACATTTATTCCCAACGGAAATAAACATGTTCTTATTTTTACCATTGTTGGGAATCTTTATATTCTTTAAGATATTCGTCATTGAAGATGGGGTTGGGGGGTATCTTTAGACACATGAGGATGTATTATTTTTTGCATTGAGTTATGCTTGATATCCTTTGGGGTTTTCACTAAAATATTAATGTTATAAATTGCTATACAAACTATTTCAAACTTTTTATCCATTACAAAAAAATTATGAATAATTTCTCGTTATTGATGATCCATTTCCTCCATAGTATGTGCTATGAACAATTTGTTCAACAAAAAATCTTTGTGAGATTGAAAATTTTGGTAACCTTAGATTGAAGGAACCCGATGTTCAAAATCGATTCCCTCAATTCTAATTCAACATGTTGACTAGAAAAATTACTCAAATATTGTTAGATTTTGTTAGATTTATTTCAAACAATTTAATGAAATATTGTTTGATTTTGTTCAAACAAGGTTGCACCAACTCACTGATGTGGTGGTGACAACTCACTACTGCAGTGGCGACAACTCACTATTGCAGTGGTGACAACTCATTATCACAATGGTGGAAACTCACTGTTACAATGGTGGCAATTCACTATTGCAGTGGATGCAACTCACTGTTACAGTGGTGGCAACTCATGTTACAGTGGCGACAACTCACGGTTACAGGGAATTGTCGCCATTATAACAAGGAGTTGTTGCCACTATAACAGTGAGTTGTCGCCACTGTAATAGTGAGTTGCAACCATTGTAACAATGTCTCCTTGTTACCCACGCACATTAGGATAATAGCCACTGTAACAGTGAGTAATAGAACAACAACACTATCACTTTATCAATAAACCAAAGCTAAAAAAAAAACCACCTAATTTTTTTTCATTCTAAGTTTGATGATATTTATATTGGTAAAGTAGAATATAGTGAAGATGAAGTGTGACCTTCCTTGGGAAACAAAGACCACAAAGAGTAAAAAAGTAGTGTTTATCTCACATGATTATCACGTAGTGTCCTTTACATCTATAACCTTATTAGTAATATTGTGTATATATATTTTTAAAAGAAACATAAAATATGATTGACATAACAAAAAGGGGAATCATAATTCCCCTCTATAAAAATGGCCAATGAATACATTTATTCCCAATGCAAGTAGACATGTTCTTATTTTTACCATAGTTGGGAATCCTTATATTCCTTAAGATCTTCATCATTAAAGATAGGGTTGGGGGGTATCTTTAGACAGGTGAGGAAGTATTGTTTTTTTACATTGAGTTATGCTTAATATCCTTTGGAGTTTTCACTAAAATATTAATGTTATAAACTGTTATACAAACTATTTCAAACTTTTTATCCATTAGTCTAAACAATGTATGAAGAATTTACCATTATTGATGATCTATTTCCTCCATAGTATGCGTTATGAACAATTTGTTCAACAAAAAATCTTGTTGAGAGTGAAAAATTTATTAACCTTGGATTGAGGGAAACCAATGTTTAAAATCGAGTCCCCCAATTCTACTTCAACATGTTGACTGGAGAAATTACTCATTTTATACTTGACCGAGTTTTCAGTGTGGGAAATGTCTTCCTTGATAACAGTATAGAAATAATAGTGTTAATTAGATGTCACATTCATGGCATCACAATCATACATGATGCAATGAAGGATATTCTAGTGTAGGGGATCATTAAGAAATTTTTTGGTCACTTTTTTGATATTGCATTTGTTTGGATCATAGTTCATTGCCAGAGTTCAACATTTCAATTCCAGGACATTAGATAAGAGCTATAGATAACTATCCAATTAGAGAGAAAAAATTGAAGGAGCCCTCCTAGATTGACACATGAATTTCCCTAATTGTAGTTTGGATTTTCCTACCCAAGTTTGATGTTGAGCCAAAATAAATGACAAGAAAATGAAAAGGAATAAACAACCAATAAATTTAAAGCAAACTAGATGAAACAAACTTGGAAGAAATACCAAAGAATTCATGAAGCCCACCATTCTTTATTCCTCTATGCATATTTTTTTGCTTAATGAATGAACCATTTAAACATATACCACTTTTTGAGGTATGATGGTTCATCCGATGGGATTAATGGTCAAATCATACCATCTAAGAATCAAATGGAAGCCATATGTAACAAAATCTCCCATTCTAAACACCATCCAAAAATATGTTTATTTCATGATGCAATCCACACAGACATGCCATCTTGTTTAGTTTGGGGCTTGTGACACCTTATTTGATAAATTTATGACTACTATGTTATTGTAATTATAACATTTAATTAAAAGCTAATAGTAATTGAGTCAAGGTGTGCTACCTTAGTATGGGGGCAATGTTACAATGGTGTAAGTGTGTGTTTGCAAACATTTACATGGCTCAATTAGCATAAATAAATAAAAAATACCTATATGATTTTGAATTCAATTTGTTGTATTGTAATTTTGTGTTTAATAATAAAATTACAAACAAAAGTTTCCAACAAATTACAAATGATGGTGACCAATGAGTTGCCGCAATGACGACCCAGGTAAGTGTTGTTGCGGAAACTCACTAGTCAATGTTGTGGCAACTCCCTGGAACAACATCCTAGAGAAAAAATAATGTAGATAATTAGAAGTAATTTGTAAAAAATGCATATAATTTGTAAAAAAATGATAAATTTACCTTTACAAAAAATAGCCCTACCTCACTCGGTAGAGGAGAAATGCACTCGACGAATTTCTGAAAACAATAAGCAAAATCTGTGGGGCTTTAGGGGCATACACCTGTTAGCTTACTTCGATGAAAATTGGGTTTCATCTCTGAAAATGGCAACAAATCAATGCGTGGTTTCCTCTCCCTTTGAAAATGATAACTTTAACAAGTTCCTGAAAATGGAGAATGGCAGGTGAGTTCCTAAAAGCGGAGAATGGCATGCGAGTTGTTCCTAAAATGGTAGGTGAGGGATTCATGTTGCATGAGAAATGACAGGCAAGTTGCTCCTTAAAATGGAAAATGGTAGGCGCAAACGATTTCCTGAATGACACTCATGGGCCTCAAAGTTTCGGAATGGCACTTGATGGAAAGAAAATGAGAATGGAGCTTCTAGAGAAAGGAATTTGTGAAAAAGGCTCCAAATATTTGGGCCTTGTCAATCCTCCCATGCGCGACATATTTTTCCAAAATTCCACTATATGCTCCCATAAATTTTGTATTCAAATTTAAAATTGTCAGACCAAGCAGTAATTCCTTAAAGCAAAATTGATTCGTATATCTTATTCATTCAGGTAGGTCTTTATTATATACGTGAGGGAGAGACTGTTCACTTCATCTCCCGATGACTGTTCATATTACTTATTTTTCTATTTACATTATATTCACCCAATCCTGATGATTAGGTGTCAACATTCCCCCCCTTAATCTGAAGGGATGTTGGTGAGTCCAAGCATCATTCTGAATCGTTGAAGCTTTTCCCTTCCAAGCGCTTTGGTGAAGATGTCTTCAATTTTCTCATTAGTGGAACAATGACGGAGATGGATTGTTTTGGCCTCAACATGATGTCGAATCAGATGATATTTAGTATTGATGTGCTTCGTTCAATCATGGAACTTTGGGTTCTTGGCCAAATTTATTGCAGAGGTATTGTCAATCATGAGTGGAGTTGATTGTACTTGTTTTACTTGCAAATCTTCAAGAATTTCCCTGAGCCACACAATTTCTTTTGTTGCTTCAACTGCTGCCACGTATTCTACTTTTGTTGTGGAATCTGCTGGAGTTGATTGTTTGCGTGATCTCCAGGAGACAGCTCCTGATCCAAGACTCATAGCATATCCTAAAGTAGATACCCTAGTTTATTTGTCTCCATCGAACTCTGAATTAGAGTATCCAATCAAGTTGAAGTTGTCCACCTGTGTATACGTGATTCCAAAGTCTTGAGTCCCCTTCAAGTACCTTAGAACTCTTTTTACAGTAGACCAATGTCCCTCACAAGGCTTTTGCATAAACCTGGAGAGGGTTCCAACAACAAACGAAATGTCTGGTCTGGTAGTAGTTAGGTAGTTGAGACTTCCTACAAGCTGTCTATACTTTGTTGCATCCTCAAATTCTTTTCCTTCAATAGATGCGAGCTTTAAGTTTTGTTCCATTAGAGTAGTAAGAGGATTGCATTCTGTCATGCCAAACCTGCTCAACAGATCTCCAATGTATTTCTTTTGAGAAAGAAATATGGACTTCGGATGTTGGGTTACTTCAATGCCAAGATAGTAATGAACATAGCCCAAATCAGCCATTTCAAAACTTTTCAACAATTCCTTCTTTATGGATGCAATGTAGCTTTCATTGTTCCCTGTCATCAAAAGATCATCTACATATACCACAAGATATAAAATTGTTTTGCCAACTTTCTTAACAAATAAAGTTGCATCATCAAGATCATAATGTTTGAAATTGAGTTTCAGAAGATGCTCAGTTATTTTTTCATACCAGGCTCGCGGTGCTTGTTTGAGGCCATAAAAGGACTTCACAAGTTTGCATACTTTATGTTCATGTCATTTCATAGCAAATCCTTCAGGCTGAGACATAAAAACATTCTCTTTTAGATCTCCATTTCGGAAAGCAGTTTTTACATCCATTTGATGGAATTTCCAATCGTTCTGAGCTGCTAGGGAAAAGAGTGTCTGGATGGTAGCCCATTTTGCTATGGGGGAAAAAGTCTCCTCATAATCGACCCCTTCCTTCTGTGCAAAACCTTTTGCCACAAGCCTAGCTTTGTGCTTGTCAAGTGAGCCATCAACTTTATACTTGTTCTTGTAGACCCACTTGAAGCCAATTGGTTTGGTTCCTAATGGAAGATCAACCAGCTTCCAAGTGCCATAGTTTATGAGGGCATCATACTCCTTTTGCATCGCTTCTTTCCATTCATCATGAGAAGCAACTTCTTTGAAGGAAGCTGGTTCAAAATCTGTAGACAAGTTCAATTCACAATCATAATAAACATCCATATCAACGGGTGAATTAAAGTCATCCACATCACCTCCATTCTGTCGGTTTAAATTTCTAGTTCTTGTCTTTCCAACCTCATCAGGATGAACACTTTCAAGTATCTTTGTTAGCCACTTTGGGGGACCTTTTTCAGATGGTCCAGGCTGCTTCGCTGATTGAGTTGGGAATAAATCAAGATTGAGTCTCCCAATTCTGCCAATCACATCACTTAAAGCATCATCCGTTGTTGGAGTTTCATACAGTGGAGAGTGTTCTTCAAAAGAAGATTCCACATGTTGATCTAGTATAGGAATCCCCCCTTCAAGATGTGGAATCTAATTATCAAATTCTTGAAATGATTTTGCTTTTACGAATCTATCCAAGCAATCAAGTTGCTGCTCAACAACATTGACAGTTTTGGATGATTCAAGAAAAATTACATCTCTAGATACAACAAACTTCTTATTTACTTCATCATAGAGACGATATGCTTTGGAGGTGTTTGAATACCCCAGGATGATACACTTACGACTTCTAGCACCAAGTTTGTTTCTATGTACCTTTGTTATCAAGGCATAACAGGTGGAACCAAAGACCCTAAGGTGCTTTACCGAAGGAACATGTCCATACCACATTTCATAAGGAGTCTTGTTTCTAATAGCATTAGATGGACATCTATTCTTTATATATGAAGCACATAGAACAACATCAGCCCAAAACATTATCTTTACATTTTTGAAGAAGATCATGGATCGTACCATATTTAAGATTGTCATATTCATTCTTTTAGCTACACCATTCTGTTGGGGATTATAAGGTATAGTTGTTTGATATTTGATCCCATGTTGGTGAAGATAGTTTTCAAATTCATTTGATGTGTATTCTTTTCCATTATTAGTACGAATAGACCCAATATGAGATTGTGCATCATTTTCAATCCATTTATGAAAATTCTTAAATGTTTGAAAAGCATCATATTTGTTCTTCAATAAATAAACCCAACACATTATGGTGTAGTCATCAATAAATGTCATCATATATTTATTTCCATTTGTAGAAGGAACAAGCATTGGACCACATAAATTTGAATGAATGAGTTCAAGTTTTCTATGTGCTCTTGAATGTGAATCATGAAATGACTGTTTTCTATGCTTTCCTAGACTACACGCATCACATTGCTTAAATTTCCTAGGAATTGTAGGCAAACCAGCAACACCATTTTTCTTCAAAAAGCGAAGGCTGTCATAGTTCAAATGTCCAAATCTAGCATGCCATAATAAACTTGATGGAAGTGTACCTTCTTCATGATGAGAATTGTATGAGAAATGTTGTGCACGAGCAGAGGTTCCTTACAGCTTGAGAAGTATTTCTTCTTCTATTCCCCTCATGACAAGTGAGTGGTTAGATGCTTTTCTTACCTCAAGCTTGCCATCAAACATATGAATGGAGTGACCTTGCTGGCAGATGTGGACCAAGGACAAGACGTTTCTCTTGAGCTGTGGGAAATAAAGAACATGATGCAGAAGAAAGTCTGGAAGACTAGGCAATTTAAGCATGATTGTGACAAGCCCTGATGGCTTGATTTTTGATTGGTCTGCAAAGTATACTACTCCATCAACATTGTCAGTAAATTCTTCAAAAAAATCTTTTCTATGAGTCATGTGGCAAGTTGCTCCTAAATCAAGCAACCAATCACTTTTCCAAGAAGCAAGTGAAGCATTAAATAAATCTTCATTTACTCAAATATTACATTGTGCCACAACATAGTGAGCGGATTTAGGTGCTTTACCTTTGTCTGTATCATCAGTTTTACCTTTCTGTTGGTTTCTTTTTCCGCTCAATTTTGTCCCATGGTAGCTTGCATGTAGAGGCATCATGTGATCCATTTCTTTTGCAGCGAATGCAGTGCAAATCTTCATTTTCTCCTTGAGAGTGTCTTCCCCCCCTGCCTCTGAAATATCTTCCTCTTCCTCTTCAACCACCTCTTCCTATTGAATGCATACTGTAACAAAAAAAATTCTGCTGATATAAAAATACTTCTGCCAATATACAGTGAAATTGTACTTTTGGTGGTAAATATATATATATATATATATATTTAAATTACATTTCAAAAGGGAATTCTCTCCATATAGGGCTTTGTACTGTCTTTGTCTTTAATGAAAATATAAAACATAGATCAGCTATGCATTCTCAAAAGATTTCAAATCTCTTCCTCATCATTTTTCTGCAACGTTCTTGAATTGTTTTACATGAAAAGGCAACAAAGCTATCTGAATTTGGTCTTCACCAATCTAATCTCAACGTATATACCATAAAAATTCAATACAATTCCATGTGTTAAACAGTGTTAAGAGTACATTCAACAACGTTCAAAGTACATTCAACGCGTGGCTATTAACACATTTTACATGCCAAAAAGTCTTCAATGTATATACCAAAAACTTTCAAAGTATATGCCAACGTTATGTGAAAAAACTTCAACGTGTATGCCAAAAAAACTTCAACATATATACCATCATTCACGCAGCAGACTCAGGTGCCTTTTCCATGTTTTTCAGACCCTGTTCCATTTGGTCCTCCACATTGTCTGAGATAAACTTTCCACTCTCGGGAATAAGACCTAATACACCAGAAACAAATACAAGATTGTTAGCTTTAATTGCTTGAGAATAGGGACCCAATGCTGCTGGTGCCTTGTCCGTTTGTACACCCTCCTTCAAAGTAGCAGCATGAACCATGCAACGAGCTGCTCCGATCCATGCAAAAGGCTTGGGATGGCAGCTGCTTTGGTGTAATACTGTAGTCAGACAACAGAAACCTACTGCTTCCTATGTTAATATTGTGAGGGGTCGTTTGTAAAACTTTGTGAGAGGGCCGCCATTTAGGCCAGCGTTAAAAAATACCAGTAGTGAGCAGCGTAAATTATATATGAAACAACTACATTTTATTTGTCAGCCCTTTGTAAAAAAACACATGGCACCTATCACATTCATTTCCATAACCTTCACATAAATTAATGCATAGCCAAATATCTCTATAAATAAACAAAATTTATTACAGCTCTCAAGAGTAAACAGCCACAGAACTCAAATTAGGAGAATTTCCATCAACCAAGGTCAATTTGACATGATGGATCAATCCCGTTCTTGAACTACATAATTATATTAGCTGGTCGCATATAGCATGGATAACTGAAAACTCTCTTTGATTCCTAGTAGCTGATTGCAGCATATGGAGCGAGCGCCCAGCTTTCACGTCAGGTTCACTATTACAAAACAGTTCAACAGACCAGCGTATGGTTCAAAAGAATTTTGGTAGCAGTGTACAACGTACAACAAAGAACTGTATGCATTCAGCGGATAGAAGGCAAAGTAGGAATAACTTTGAATGAGAGCAGGAGTTCATTAGGATAGTTCAACGCATTTCAGGTCAGCGTACAACACACAATAGCGACAGTGGAGGGGACAGAGAGCAGTAGGCAGTGGAAAGAGAGCAGTAGGCAGAGGACAGAGAGCAGTAGGCAGATGGGAGTTATAAATATTTTGGGCGCTGGCTCTGATACCATGTCAGACCAGGGTGTAACTCAATGAAAATTTGATTCGTGTTTATTCCTTCAGGTAGGTCTTCATTATATACATGAGGGAGAGACTGTTCACTTCATCTCCCGATGAATGTTCATATTACATTATATTCACCCAATCATGAGGATTAGGTGTCAACATAAAGCCATCAGGAACTCACCACTGACTTGTCCTCCGGTCTTGGGACAACATCCCAAACACTGTTCCAAACTATGGAGTCGTACTCCTCCACCATAGCATCAACCCATACTGGTTGCTGCACTGCTTCCTCAAAGGAAGATGGTTCGGTCTCTACACACTCCCTAACAAGGGCCATGTAACCAATGTACCGCTCAGGTGATCTCCTCTGTCTGCGCTGAGAGGATGACTATCCTACATTCTCTCTCGCATCCATCACCAATTTGTCAGCTTCCCTTGAGTGTTTCTTCCCATCTCTGGAAGACTTTGCATGAGTGGATGTATTCACTCTTGGATCCTCTGCATGCGGCTGCTCCGCATCAGTCTAAGGCTCCTCCTCCTTAGGAACCAAAAGTACCTCCTTTGCATGCAGCTTGAGCTCCCTCTCAAGGGAAACTTGCATGGCCTTCTGCTCGTCGAACTTCATATCTCTGCGTACCACTATCCTCTGACTGGTAGGCAAGAACACCCGATAGTTGTAGGGTGTATCAGTGTACCCCACAAGTATCACCAACTCAACTGTTGGCTCTAGCTTCTTCCGGGCATCTTTGGTCACATGGAAATAAACCGATGATCCAAAGATCCTGAAGTGACTTACATCTGGTCTCTTCCCGAAGAAGGCCTCCACTACTGTCTTCATCCCCAGTATACGATGCAGCCTTCTATTCTGCAAGTATACTGCTGTATTGCATGCCTTAGCCCACAATGAAGTGGTAGGTCTTGGTCATGCAGCATTGCCCGAGCTGCTCCCACAATCATTCTGTTCTTCCTTTCGGCCATCCCATTTTGTTGTGGGTTATGGGGTGCCGTAAACTCCTGTTTAATTCCTTCTGCTGCACAAAAGTCCTTAAACTGTTGAGAGACATACACTCCACCATTGTCGCTTCGCAAAGCGCTTATTTTCTTTCTACATTCTTTTTCAACTAAGGCTTTGAACTCACAAAACCTTGAGAATGTTTGATCCTTCTTCTACATGAAGTAGATCCAACATCTACGAGAAAAATAATCAATAAAAATAACATAATACTTTGTTTAGTGGTGGAGGCTGTCGAGAATGGTCCACACACATCTGTATGAACTCGCTCCAAGATTGCTCCAACTCGACTGTCTCGATTCTGAAAGGAAGATTTTACATACTTACTGTTGGGTCCCTATAATACTAGTGATTACCCCATTAATATTGTAGTTGTACCCCTTATTAATATTGTTGTGCCCCTATTGCTCCCATATTGTTATTACTACTTCCCATAGAATCCCTCTATTATTATTTTTGTGGCTTTATATTATTATTGTTAGGTCGGCTGGGTTATATTGTGACTCCTTAGACTCCTATATATAGAAAGAAGGTTTTTTCATTTGTATCATCCAAGAATTGTTCATTTATGTAATGTAAAGGAGGTTGCCCCCTCGAAGAGGCTGAATTCTAAGGCGTTGATCTATCTTTTCTATCTTTTATTGAGTTGGTTCATAACATTTGGTACCCGAGCTTTGGATTCTAGAGTTTCGCTGCTCCAAACAGGTCATCGTGGAATTTTCGCAATAACTTTTTTCTGCGACGTTTCAGAAGCTAAAAACAAAACCCATTTGAGAAGACTCCTGAATTACATTACAAACAGGTGACCTGGGGAAAATCATCATAAATTTTTCTCTAAGCATTGGATTGTAATTTTGTAAGAAGGTGCACAAAGAAGACGGACTGTAGTTTCTTGTATATATTTTTTAAGAGCCAAAAGACAAAACAGGGACTCGTGGCACATCGTACAAGTTCGCCCTACTGAGCTAGTCCATAATCAGGTCACTGTGAGAGATTTTGCATAACTCTTCCTTGGAGAATCCAATTTGGATCAGACCGGTGGCATTGGAAAGAGGACATAGAGGGCTACTGCAGGTCACAATTTCAGAACTGGATGATTTGAATGTACAGAGATACATCAGAGGCAATATCGAGCTTCTACAAAGTGAAAAAAGGTGTGTAGATTCTTTTAAATTTTTGCTTAAGATTGGTTTAAAATTTATTTTGAAGGAATTAAAAAGGCATAGTAGAGCATTATTATCGGTAACTAATGCCCCGAGGAAAGAAAATGCAAACACCTAGTAAGGAACCTGAAAGCTCTAGCATGACTCATGAAGAAGAGGA
>APFE031356262.1:124933-164969 GCA_000404065.3 Pinus taeda | reverse complement strand
GAGTATCTTATCAAGTGGAAGAACTTATCTGCTGAAGATTCCACATGGGAGGATGAGAATTTTATACAGAAGTATCTAGAACTACTCAAGCGTTGAGGACAACACTTTTTTTGAATGAGAGGGGCATGTTGGGTCCCTATAATACTAGTGATTACCCCATTAATATTGTAGTTGTACCCCTTATTAATATTGTTGTGCCCCTATTGCCCCTATATTGTTATTACTGTTCCCCTTAGAATCCCTCTATTGTTATTTTTGTGGCTTTATATTATTATTGTTAGGTCCGCTGGGTTATATTGTGACTCCTTAGACTCCTATAAACATAAAGGAGGTTTTGTCATTTGTATCATCCAAGAATTGTTCATTTATGTAATGTAAAGGAGGTTGCCCCCTCGAAGAGGCTGAATCTAAGGCGTTGATCTATCTTTTCTATCTTTTATTGAGCTGGTTCATAAGACTTACCCAAGGTACAACCTTTGCATGTATCCACTTGCTCCAGTTTACCCTTGGGAAGTTTGATAGAAATCCGCTGCGTGATCTTCAAGGCCCCATGGTGCAAGTGGCCCAATCTTCTATGCCATAGCTCGCCAGTATCTTGGCTTTGCACCAAGTCTGCTTTGGAACTCAATGCAACATAGTCATCTACCTCCAGCTTGTAGAGATTCTTTACTCGAACCCCAATCCTCTTGGTCTGTTCAGTGCCGATGTGCCTCAAGAATGCATTTTCTTTACTGAAGACTACATCATAGCCTTTGTCTTCCAGCATAACGACAGATACCAGGTTCTTCTTCAGACCAGGCACATTCTTTACATCAGTCAGGGTGAGAGGAGCTCCATGCTTCCTCTGAAACACAACCGTACCTTCACCTGAAACACAATACTTTCCATCATCGTCCATCTCTATGCGCATCTGGAGGTCCTTCTCCTCCAAGGTATTGAATAGACTCTTGTCGCCGGTCATGTGGAATGAGGCTCCACTATTCAGGTACCAAACACAACCCACCATCGATGAAACCATGCATGAGATGAGGGTGAAATCCAATTTGAATTGTGAGGCCAATGCCTCACCATCTGATCCTTTCGAGGATCCCTTCTTGGATTCCTTCTGTGGACAATTCGTAGCATAATGGCCCACCTCATGACAATGAAAGCATCACACTTTTGATTTGTCAATCTTCTTCCCACCATGGGATGAACTCGATTTGGAATGGGAAGCCTTCCCTTTCCCTTTCCTCGCCTTACTTGCTAAGTCTAGATTTTCTTTATTATCATGCTTTGATGAAGATCCATCTCTAGTGCTTCTCCTTATCACCTCTTGCATCAGATCCAACCACAGTCGTTCCCAATCTGGTAGTTTCTCTCTTCCGTTTACCGAGTCTTGGTAGCTATGCCAGCTCTTAGGAAGACCGAGGAGAGAAAGACTCACCATGTCATCATCGAATGTCGTGATTCCTACACTTCCAAACTCATCCCTACAGGTGGTGAGCTTGTTCAGATATGTAGAGATCATGTCGCCATTTTCACACTTGATTTTTCGAAGCTTGTCTTTCAACGCCAGCTTCGTCTGATCACTACTATTCTGATGTAGATCCTTCAATGTTTTCCACATTGAAAACGGTGTCTCCTTTCCATGGAGACTCGAAACAATGTGGTCTCGAACTCCCTCCAAAAGAATCCTCCTTGCTCTAGCCACACATTTCTTCCATTCCGCCAATTCTTGGGCATTAGCAGCTGCTAGTTTGGGGACTTCTTTATCAATGAAGCTCTTCAAACTGTTGTGCTCTAATACCGCTTCCATGCGATCCTTCCATGCTATATAATTCGAGCTTCCATCCAGGGCATACTCGAGTCTCCGTTGAACACCATTGGTGAAATTTGAGATGTGATAAGAATTCGATTTCTATAATTAGGAACTTCAAACTTGGAAATTCTCCCTTCTTTGTATACTGTTCTCCGCTTTGATCACCTTTGCTCTGATACCATGTAGAAATTCTCATGTAGATTAAACTGATAATGCAATATACTAAAGCAAATATTTGATCTACTTCTATAAACAAACTTGCGGAAGTTGAATCGATTTTGAGCAAGATCAAATAGAACACATATAATAGAGAATGAGAAATCAATCACACATGAACACAGAAGAATACTCTGGGGAAAACCTCAGCTAAAAACCCTGATCTCTGTATTATCATACAAGTGGAAATATCTCCGGATTACACAAAGCTTTAGCTCACACACTATCCAGCTCTCAGTACAATCCCTCAATACTGCTCATAGACTTAATAGACACAACATATGCCATCCCTCAGTCCTCCAATCCTCCTATTTCCTTGCGCAGTTTCTCCTGGGTCCTCTGGCTGTCACCTGTGTGAATTCACCTCTTAGACAACTCACCAAACTCAGAAATAACTGCGCAATCCTCAAGGAATGAATTCCTTCTGCATGCAAGAGATATCCTCAGCATAATATTCCTGCAAATGATAGTACACTGTCCCATCCTCTGATCTCAACTAGGTCTCTGACTGAACTGACATGCATGAGTTATTTATGAGAGAATATTCAGTTATCTGAAGTACACTAGTTGCATGCATGCATGCATGGACTAACTGAACTCACAATCGTTCCACAATGCTGTTGGAACTAATCTAACTGGACTTTTAACTCAGTTAACTTGCGGCTAATTATTACAAGCTCAAAGTACACCTCATCCTGATCTCTTTATTAAGGGTTAACTCCTCAATCAAAGGGATAATTGTTGCATGTCTTCACATAGAATTCATGTTTGATTTTCACTTACCTAATTAACTCAAGATGAATTAATTAATTATTTTTCAATGAAGAAGTTGCTAAGATAAAATTCGAATTTTAATTCTCAATTTTAGTTCAGGGACTAACTAAAATTGGAATGTATCCCGAAATGCTATTTATAGGAATGCTATTTTTAGCACTTCTTGTTGCTACTTTCAACAGTTCTTTGTAGTTATCTTGGTCACTTTTTTCTTTGGACTAAATAAGAGATTTCATGCTTATTTGATTCCCTTCTTGAGATGACTTTCTACCTTTAAACACTTCCTTAGAAACTTCTTCAATGTAGTAGACATCTTCATAATTCCCTTAGCCAACCTTATCTTTGATACCATGTTGATAAATTCTATAGGGAAGTAGTTAATTTAATTTCTCCTTCCTTGATAATTGCTTCAGATGTCTTTTTATTTTTTTATTTACTTATTATTATGTTTTCTCTTATCATCAAACATCTACCAAAACAACAAGAACACTAGTACACATGAACACATGATATATGCCCCAAGCTAGGGAGAAAACCTCCCCAATTGAGAAGAAAACCCACAAATATCTTCTCTTCTTATAGATTATTTAATTGAAAAATTCCAAGATCTCTAGACCAAGATAAATACCCTTCGAAGACCAATTCCAACCTCCTTGAAGATGTGCTACCTTTTTCCAAGTCAAACCCAATCAAATCTCTTCCAACAACATAACTTTGAACCCCAACTGTAGAATTTCGGCCTCTCGTGCCCGTCTAAAATTCCCCCCCCCCCTCCCCCCCCTAAAAAATATTGTTTCTTCCACATGTGTGAGACAAATTAGCCTTCCAAGGCTTTGCAACAAATTTTATTTCCTTGCTTCATTTTCTAGGGTTAGTAGGCGACATATTAGGTCTTTCTTTCAGCAACTTTGATCCTCTCCCAGTAGATAGATAATTTTGACCTTGAAGCAACAAACCCTAGCTTCTACTTCTTCACACGAGTGAGAGTGAATGAGCCCATAAACAATCTTTCTTCATCCTCTTCCTTATTTTCTAGCCTTCTTGTCTTCCTCCTTCACCTGAATGAGTGAGATGATGAATGCGCCTCAAGGAGGTTGAGTTCCCTCCTTTATATAGACTTCTCAAGGTGGACGTGGCTGCTCAAATTAGGCTGACTTCTTAACTGCTAGGCCAACTTAGTCTTGAAGGGTATTTTGACAATTTTAAATACAAAAATAATTTTCTTCACAAGTTACAATGTGTCAGATTGGGTCTTCAACTTTATGACAATGACTCTTTTGACTTATTGACCTAAGACAGACCCTAGAAACACTTAACGGGTTCTTGAACTATAAAATAAAAGATCTTGAGCATCAAAACCATGCTGCAAAAATAATAATAATTTTATTTCATTATAGAATATACAAGAATCAAAAGTACATTTCATTGTTGGCATTATGATACAGGTATGATACAGGTGTTGTCCTTGATGGCAACTCACTCAGATGATAGATCATAGTGCAGCAGGTCAATAGAAAAGAATTAATGATCAAAGAGAGGTATACACAAGTTCACCATGACAATGGAGCATATACACGCGGGTTAGCAGAGCAAAAGGAGCGTATAACATACACCCGCACTTTCACAGAAGGAAAGGCGCGTACATGTTGGAAAACTAAATTTTTGTCCATGGTATTTGGGCCAATACCAAAATACCATGTATTGGGTCCAAGGTATTGGTCCTACGTGGTTTTGGACCATGGTATTGAGAGAGGCCTAAACCTATATAAGGAGGAGAAGATCATTAGGCCAAAGAGTGTGCAAATGGAGCAAGTATTGAATATTTTATGAAGTGTGAGATTCACTCTGCAGGTTATGGGTTTGTGATGCTTGATCTGAACCAAGGGCGCACGTATGTGGATGATGATGAATGATGGATCAGAATCATAAGGCTTGGAATGTATTATATTTATGTGGTTTGATCATGGATAGACTAGATTTGAATTATTGATGCATGGTTTATTGTATAAATGTTATGATCTGGGTATGATTGATGTCTGGCATAGCTGCAAAGTTATGAGTAAATATTTGCAGATCTGTATGCGGGTTCACTTTGGTAAAGGCGCGTATACACGCCAGTTTGGCTCATCAGAGTTGCGTATACAGAATGAATAATGATATTTGAAGTTGCAGTTGGATCTGGTTGTTGTCGCAGGGTTCTGGGTTCTGCTCTATGTTCTGGTGACTGTGTTATGATGACAATATTCTGATTGGTTGATTCAGTTGTGGGTGATTCAGAGATTGATGATGCAGATGTGGTTGATGGTTGTATTGCTGTGGCAATCGATTTGTGCTTCAATGTTGTTGATGGGTCTAGTATGAAAATTGGATGAAATGTGGCCTTCAGATTATGGTGTTGTGCTTCAGGAGTATACAGTATGAAAATTTATGAAACGTGGTCCCTGGAGGAAGAGAGAAGGTCGTAGCCTTCTGTAGGACGACGCCTACGTACTAGTAAACATATCGGCCAATACGAGCCAGGGGGTTGGAGCTCCCTTCCAGTAACAACTGGAAAACGAGTGAAGGTTGGAGCCTTCAGTAGGCCGACGCCTACGTACTAGTAAACATATCGGCTAGTACTAGAGCTAAGGGGTTGTAACTCCCTTCCAGTAGTAGCTGGAGAACGAGAGAAGGTTGTAGCCTTCTCCAGATGGGTGCCTACATACTAGTATGAGTCTGCACCAGTACAAGATTGTAAATAGGTTTTTATTATATTAAAGGAAGATGACAGCATGTGGTTTTTGTCCTGCATTGGGTTTCCACCTTATATCATGGTGTTCATGTGTGTTTCTTATGTGTGATGATCTATTCTATTTTTACTGCACCTGGTTACTGTTTATATGGTTAATGAAGTTTTGATGCACTGATTAAAGATCAAAATATGATGAATTAACTGAATCATAAGTTTTTTGGATATACGCTAGTTGCATTAAACACAGTTGCGTGTACATGCGAGTTCCCTTAACTGAAGTAGCGTATATGAATATGATTACGGAAATGAAAAAGTTATTGATTTGCTAATACTAATTCACCCCTCCTCTAAGTATTATTTCCAACAATTGGTATCAGAGCAGGTCCTTTGGTAGAAGCTTGATCGCTTGAAGGAGATCCATAGAACAATGGGAAAGAAAGCGTGTTAGAAGAAGCAGACAGCTCAAAGGAATAGTGACAGCCTGCCGTTAGATTCTGAATCACCTCAGACTGAAGATGAACAAGCAAATGAAGCGTAAGATAAAATCATAGATCAACAAGATCTATTTAACAAAAGGGAGAGTGCCATCAAAGAAGTTATCAGCTTAAAAGCTTAGCTGGAGTGTGCCTTTAGAGTACATCAAATGCTGCAGGAGCATAATGAAGAACAAGAAAATGAGATTCTCAAACTAAGGCAACAAGTGGAAGAAGGAAGAAAGTCTGAAGAAATCATGAAGAAGCAATATCTGGAAAAGGAAGAACAACATCAGGTTGAGGTAAATATCTTGAAAGGTAAATTAGAAGAAAAAGATAAAATATTATGATTTCAAGATAGTACTAAGATTTTGGATGATATTATTAGTAGTCAAAGGTCGTTTGCTATCAAAACTGGTCTTGGTTTTTATGAATCCGTTGAAGGTGAATTTAGCTCACAAGGTGAGGCAAGGAACTCTAATGCAAAATCTGAAATGCTCAACAAGGAGATGAGAGGTCAACCCCATCAACAACTAAAGAAAGAAAGTCTTCAAAGAAAATCCTTTACTCCTAACTGTGGAAGTGATAGATGGTTATTTCCTCCAATGAATAATGGTGCATGTTTTATATGTCATAATTTTGGGCATGTTGCAGCCAGATGCAGAAGTAGAATGGTTCAAGACCATCTCACAAAAAGATCATCACATTCCAGGTACTTTAAGGGATATTATTTTTCTTGCAATATGTTTGGTCACAAAGCCATTGACTACTATAGAAGGAATATGAAACATATGAGATGTTATGAATGTAACAAGCTTGGACATATAGCAAAGGAATGTAGGAGAAGATTTTGGGCACCATACCAAAAGGAGAAAACATCATCACAGTCGAAGATATGGAAGAAGAAGGAAGTACAATCAGAAAGATGTGGCATAGCAGAGTATATAGACATGACAGACTCAGAGGGAACTAAAAGTGTGAAATTTCAGTGTTCTAAATCTCATACACAGGTTTCATGAAGACAAACGCGAGTTGGAAGCTTCACAGTCGCGTATATGTTAGTTTGAGGAAAAATTGTGGGACAGACTCATGAAAAAGGGTCTGATATGGTTTAGTCAATTATTTGCTCTGTTTGATGATGGTTAGAATCTACTGATCATGTGTGGAAATGTGTTGGTACTCATAAGACGTTGTTTAGAAGTGCTTTTGATCCTAACTTGTTGATGATGATGCCTTGATACTTCTTTCTGATATCACATCTGACAGTAAACAAATGGAACATGTTAAGGAGGGAGCATATGCTTCGAATAATGCATTGTTGGCATTATGGTTAGAAGTCTTTGGTGATGATGCTTATGTGGCTAAATGATACATCTCGCTACTTATTGTTGGTTGGTCAAGAGAATGGTATTGCAGGTTATAGGTCCGAATGCTGTTGACATATGCTTATGGTGCAGATCATATATGGTGTATGATAGTTGCTGATGACTATCATGGTCTTGTTTAGATTGCTGGTCTTTGTTATAAAAGTCATAAATATCATTTGGTGTAAAGGTCATGCAGAGACCTAATTTTTACCCCCACTATGCATGGGAAGGATGATGTAATAATTTCTATTTTCAGTCATGTATAAACATTTGGTATATCCCCACTTGGTTGAGTGTATGAGTCAAAATGGTGTATCTCCACTTGGTTGGGGGATTGATTTATGTATGAGTCATTGGTGATAGGAAGGTCATACTCACTTAGTTGAGTTGTAAAGTCATGTTATTCTTTTGAAAAATATTTTTGCAGACTCTGCATGTGCTCAGGGGGAGCATGGACGGATTGGTACATCTTGGCATGTACAAAGGGGGAGTTCGATCAGAGAATTCAACATGTGCTCAGGGGGAGCATGGACGGATTGGTACATCTCAGCATGTACAAAGGGAGGCCTCAATCAGAGATTTCAGCATGTACTCATGGGGAGTATGGACAACAGAATGTATATCAAGGGAGAGAATATCTTGGTCCGCCCTTTGCCCTTGATGTCAAAGGGGGAGAGTGACTTGGTGTGGTTGTTGCCATCAATTCCAATGGGGGAGATTGTTGGCATTATGATACAAGTATGATACAGGTGTTGTCCTTGATGGAAACTCACTTAGATGAAAGATCATAGTGCAGCAGGTCAATAGCAAAGAATTAATGATCAGAGAGAGGTATACGCAAGTTCACCGTGACGAAGGAGCGTATACATGTGGGTTAGCAGACCAAAAGGAGCTTATAACATACACACGCACTTTCACAGAAGGAAAGGCACGTACATGTTGGAAAACTAAGTTTTGGTCCGTGGTATTTGGTTCGAGGTATTGATCCCAGGTATTGGGTCCAAGGTATTGGTCCTACATGGTTTTGGACCATGGTATTGAGAGAGGCCTAAAGCTATATAGGGAGGAGAAGATCATTAGGCCAAAGAGTGTGCAAGTGGAGCAAGTATTGAATATCTGATGAAGTGTGAGATCCAGTCTGCAGGTTATGGGTTTGTGATGCTTGATCTGAACCAAGGATGCACCTATGTGGATGATGATGAATGATGGATTCGGATCATAAGGCTTGGAATGTATTATCATTATGTGGTTTGATCATTGATAGACTAGATTTGAATTATTGACGCATGTTTTATTGTATAAATTTTATGATCTGGGTATGGCTGATGTTTGGCATAACTGCAAAGTTATGAGTAAATATTTGTAGATCTATACGCGAGTTCTCTTTGGTAAAAGTGCGTACACACGCCGGTTTGGCTCACCAGAGTTGCGTATACAGAATGAAGTATGATATTTGAAGTTGCAGTTGGATCTGGTTGTTGTTGCAGGGTTCTGGGTTTTGCTCTATGTTCTGGTGACTGTGTTATGATGACAATATTCTGATTGGTTGATTTAGCTGTGGGTGATTAAGAGATTGATGATGCAGATGTGGTTGATGGTTGTATTGCTGTGGTGATCAATTTGTGCTTCAATGTTTTTGGTGGGTCCAGTATGAGAATTGGATGAAACGTGGCCTTCAGATTATGGTGTTGTGCTTCAGGAGTATCCAGTATGAAAATTTATGAAACGTGGTCCCTAGAGGAAGAGAGAAGATCGTAGCCTTCTCTAGGTCCGTGCCTACGTACTGGTAAACATATCGGCCAATACAAGAGCCAGGGGGTTGGAGCTCCCTTCCAGTAGTAGCTGGAAAACAAGTGAAGGTTAGAGCCTTCAGTAGGCCGACGCCTACGTACTAGTAAACATATCGTCTAGTACAAGAGCTAGGGGTTGTAGCTCCCTTCCAGTAGTAGCTGGAGAACGAGAGAAGGTTGTAGCCTTCTGCAGGTGGGTGCCTGCGTACTGGTATGAGTCTGTGCCAGTACACAATTGTAAACAGGTTTTTCTTATATTAAAGGAAGACGATATCAGGTGGTTTTTGTCGTGCATTGGGTTTCCATCTTATATCATGGTGTTCATGTGTGTTTCTTATGTGTGATGATTTGTTCTGTTTTTACTGCACCTAGTTACTGTTTATATGGTTAATGAAGTTCTGATGCATTGATTAAAGATCAACATATGATGAATTAAGCGAATCATAAGTTTATTGCATATATGCTAGTTGCATTAAACACAGTTGTGTGTACACGCGGGTTCCCTTAACTGAAGTAGCGTATATGAATCTGATTATGGAAATGAAAAGTTATTGATTTGCTAATACTGATTCACCCCCCCTCTAAGTATTATTTCCAACATTCATATTTATGAAGACTGAACCTAGTTACACATTTTTCAATAAGGAGGACCATCAATGCGTAAATGAGGAAAATGAAACTTGTTTATGGGAGGGTTTAGAGTGGAGAATTAATTAGAAATATAAATACAATAAATCGAGGAAACAATTTGCTCCATGGTTGGAACTTCACTAGATGACCTAGGAAATGCACCTTTGCCTAAATGAAGCATATATTTTCCAAGCTTTGCCACTTCCAAAAATGGAGAAAATATGAAAACAAAGTGTACCTCCCCTTGAATTATGAAGTGAATCGGGACCTCCTAAATATCCTCATAACGAGTAAGTTAAATGTCAAGGAATTCCTATGAAATAGGATAAGTGCCAACCTGTATTTGTAGAGTAGCCTGATCATATTCGATATCATTTTTTAGTTTCTAACTAACATCAATTGGTGTTGAGATGATTACTAGATATATAATCTCTTCCATCACGGATGGCATTGTGACCGTATGATATTCTTATTTCATAGGATACATTGAGGATTGGAATACTGAAGCAATCCATTGGTGATGGAATATTTCATATTAAGAGGATCTACAATCTAGAGGTGTCTAGTGGGGGAATGGGAAATGTACTCATTAGCTAAATTTTTTTGGGGATCATAACTAGTTAGCCACATATGGCACAAATGTACCATCATTGGCTATGTTATTAGGCATTTGGTAAAATTTTTGATGGATCATCACCACCTTTCCTTGATGTGTAAATTAGAGAATATGAATGAAAACTCATTCGATAACTATCATATTGTTAAAATTGGCAAATAGGGCCAAACTCCATGTGGGTCATCTCATTTATGGCAACTGATATTTTTATTGGATCCCTCTCATCGAGAGGTGTAGTATTGATCTAAAGATCATCCGATTCCGATAAGTATTCATGGAGTTATGAATTTATTTGTGTTATAAGACAAATTGTCAAGTCGACCAACACCCTGTTGAGGCTCAGAAGCCCAATAGTCATGTCTATTCATCATCTATGTTTTAGTATAAATAAGTGAGGACATGAAGTCATTTGTGACACACATTCTTCATGTGATCTCCTCCTCTCCACATCTTGGGTTTTTGGTGAAGGAGAGACACTAAAGAATACGCTGGGATAAGTGTATGATGCCCTAGCCGCAGTTGAAATGTACCCTAATCTGCTGTAACGTGATGCCCTAATATGCTGTAACATGATGCCCTAATCTGCTGTCACGTGATGCCCTAATATGCTGCTCTAATTCGTTGCTAAAGAGAGGCCTAATCTGCGGTAAAGGGAGGCCTGATACACAGCAGATTAGGCTCTTATCCACATCAACAAGAAGGCCCTAATACGTTGTCATAAAGAGGATCTAAAACCGCAGTCAAGAAGTGACCCTTAGCCACAACAAAAGAATACCCGGCTAAAGATATAACAAGCCCTAAGGAGAGACCTTTATCCGCAACAAAATGAGTCCTAACGCAGCAAGAAGAATCTCGTTGTCTGTGTGAAACAAGCATGAGTTGCTGAAGGTAACAACACAAAGATAGAGGTTGTTCCTAGGCTTGGGTCAAGGACTATTTGCAAGGCAAAGGAGCTGTAGCATAAGGTGAGACTGTGCGTAAAAGAAATCTGCCACGAAGGTTCTTATCAGATCAACATATTATGCAGATTCGGTGCTAGAAGGTAATGACAGTAAGCCAAGTTCTTACACTACTGCATTGATGCTTATTGGAAGTTGTTTGGAGGAAGACCATAAGCCTATCTTGCTGGTAGGCTAGGCCACATGCCATAGCCAACGTCAAAGGGTTGCACAAGACAGACCTCGACAGCATGACAATAGTGTAGTCTCACCTTGGTGCACCACAGCGTTTGAAGGCCTTTATTGTTGACTGAGTGAAAGTTAAGGGATGAAGGTTGATGCCCTAAGTCATGAAGCAGTGACAACTAGTGCAGCTAGAAGTCATCAGCATTGACAGGTGCAACTAATGATGTATGTAGCATAACAAGCATTGCAGATCAGCGATGTGTTCAACATTAAATACATATCCATGACGTTGAGCTCAGTGATGTTTCAGTGCAGCACTGAGAAGATGAACCACAACATAGTGCAACAAGATGATGAATTGCAATATGGTAATGGGAGCAATGCAATGATGGGAACAACTCTATGACTAGGTGAAACGCCATGACGAAATGCAACACTACGATAGGTGAAGCAGTTACCTTGGAGAATCAGTTGAAGCAATATGTCTTCAACTGATCTCATGCAGATATCAAAAGTCAAAATGTTGAGTTCCATTGTAAATGTACTATCTCTCTCTCTTTCTCTGCTGAACTTTGAAGAACATAAAAGAAGAATTGATCAAGGGTTTCCCCACATTGGAGTTTGTCCTTGGCTAGCACCACATCTTGTGTCCTCTTGTCTTGGCTTGTCTTTTGCGATTTATATTTATGTTCTATCTACAGTTTACTTTAATGCTGATGTGATTTCTAATCTGGAAAAGATATTGAGCTAACTGTAAAAATTGAAATAAATTGCTCTAGCATAGAACATACCTAAAATTAACACATATCATATAAAAAACTATATCTGGAGTAAGTTATAATGTAGAGGTATATTAGCTACCTTGACCTTAACTAATATAGTTTATATCCTAATTCTATATGACGTGGGGTGAGAACTTCTATTTTCTTGAAAAGTGTGACCATCATAGGATTTAAGTGTGGTATTATGCTTGGTGAGGGCTAAAGAGCCATGATATTTCCATCATGAAATGGACATAATGAAATTAGAAGCACCTTTATTAACAATGAACATGTATCAGTGCTTCCTATGAATTATCACTTGAATTTGGAAATCAATATAGTAAAAAATCATCCTATTTTGACTTGCATTCATGTGAAACACAATAATACTTGGCTATGACATATTTTCCATACATATGTAAGTCAACAATGACTTGCACTACATGAGAAAACTTAGCAAAACATTCATGGAAGGCATTGAATATGGTGCTTGGTTAGGGTCTCCCACAATCCTAGAGTTGTGTGCGACTTGTGCATTTGAATTATGGGCCCACTAGAAAAGAACACACTTTTTTGGTAAGGAACCATCTATAATAGCTTATCTGTTGAGAGAGGGCCATTAGGTTGGGAATAGATTAACAGATACTTATTGAAAGGAACACTCTCATAAGTCTCATAAATTTTTGGTCATGTTGATAAAAATTCCATCTCATAATACACAGAAGTGTGGGTATTGGATGATTTTCTTCTTGATTAAAGGTTACCTACCAAACTCCCTTGTGGAAAAGTAAGATTT
The DNA here is from genome assembly GCA_000404065.3 of Pinus taeda. NCBI lineage: Eukaryota > Viridiplantae > Streptophyta > Pinopsida > Pinales > Pinaceae > Pinus > Pinus taeda. The sequence continues at coordinate 151,890 of APFE031356262.1, read as the reverse complement.
TGTGGAACTATTTGTTGTTTTTTGTAAGGGAATGGATTATTCATGGTTGTAGGTTGTTAGTTAGTGACTTAAATGAAAGTGTACATATGAATCTAATCCATTCATGGTAACTCACAAGTAAGATGGTATCCTCTATAAATATTTCAAGGAAACTTCTTCCTTTTCTTCTTGTCAATGGTGCTCCTGCCTACATCTGTTTTGGCATACTAATTCTCCTATTCTTTTTTAGAAATTCTATTTTATTTTATCTTATTCTTCTTCCATATATATTCTTGAGCATTATTTGATGTCATGGACTACAAGGAATTCACCTCAAATGTATAATAATGTACCATGGAAATATGTACCATGGAAATTTTTGCGCTTGATGTTACAACTTGTGGGTTTGATGACACAAAAATTTCCCCTAATTGCACAACTATTTCACCCATAACTTCACTTGATATTAAACCATTTTCACGTGTTCCTAATTTAGGTTTTCGAGGATCATTTGATAGCCTTAGAGCATTAGGAATGATATCGTACAATGTGTCAAGCTAAGAATAATTTAATTCAAGGTGTTAGCTATAGATTATATACTGCTCTTCAATAATCACCACTACCATCAGAACATTCTTCATCATAAGAGGTATAAATGAAATTATAAACCAATCATGTAGTGATTCATTTCGATTATTAGCTATAATGAGCCTTACCATCACCTTCATCAAAGGGAAAGATAAAAAATGTTAGTGGCAATGTTTTGACATAAAGTTGGTAAAATGTTTTTTCCAGTTTTGTAATGAATGGGTAACTAGAATTGCACTAAAGATACTATGTCCAAAGACGTAAATTCATAATATGATGCATATTCAATTTTGATTTAACATTTAATAAGATCATAGGTTATGATTCACTAGAAGAGATATGGTAAAAAACCATAAGTTGTCATGGAATTAAATGAGCACCATAGATGGTAAGTGATAAGTGACACTGCGCCTTGACTACTTCTCTCCTAGGTTTTTTTTGAACCTTGGATTACTAGAAAAACAATTTAACTAGAATGGATAGCCATAAAGGGCCATGATAGGTAGGGGTTTTCATTAATTTTTAGAGGTATGGAAATTATCTTTCTGTAGAGAATAGTAATTGAATGTTGACAATTTTTTCCTAGAAATGGGAAAATTTCTAAGGTGACCAAGATGGACCTTATGGTCCACCCATATTTAATTCACGACTTTATATAAGAATGATGAATTTCTTAGAATGATATCATGCAATCATATTAACACATTATAAGGATATAACGTGTACACATTGTGCACTATTATAGTTGGATTTATATTAGAATACACAATACAAGTATTTAAAATCTGAAGAAGGATGTAACCTTTAAAGGATATAATGCAAGCATATTGTATGGTTTATTCAACTATATTAATGAAATACCTTAATATAATACACAAAGAATATAACATAAGTATAATAATTCAAAGTAATAGTATAATTTATTAAGGAAATAATGCAAGGTTCAATGCACAAATTTGGTGGACCTTTTAGATGAAAGTGGAGCTACAAAAATCATTATTTCATTACAAAAATTCAAAATATGAATGTGATGGTAGGAGTTGGTCTAAGGAGGCTCAACCCTAACAAATTACTTGATACATACCCTAGGTTAAAGGAACACACATCTTTTTTCTTCACTAAAATGTATGTATATTTTACTTCATGAAAATCGACACACATTTTTTCTATCATAAAAAAGGTTTTATTTTATTTTATTTTTTATTCTCACTATTGCAACTTGTTCTTCACATTAGAACTTTACTCTCATTGTTAACACTGAAGCACCATGACACTTTAGAGAGAAAACTTCCCTAATCCTTGTACATTTCAAATTGAATGAGAAAGTTACTATTTGTTGGATTCAATCTAATTTGTAATATTGAGAAAAAAGTCGTTCAGTAAGAGATATTATCCTCTTTTTTCATGTTTTACTATTAATTTTTATTCGATTTTTTTTTTAGATATTTAATTATATTAGTAACAATAGATACTAGAAACCCAAACCCTACTTAAAAATTCAGGAAATCCTATCATTAACATGAATGAAAATCCAAAAATTCACAATATAAACCCCCACTGCAATGACCCATTAATGATTAAAATGCGAAAATCCTAATAAGGATTCCCAACTTAATAAATTGGAGAAATATTATTAGGGGTGGAGATTCTATTTCATCCTCACTTACCCAAATAATGTAGGTAATTGCGATACTATTTCCTAATAAAATGGGACATTGTACAATATTACCTCTTACAGAGAAGATATGTGCCTTGAATATCTAGATGGATTAGATCATAATGCAATTAAAAAAACAAACATTTGAAAAGATGATATATTCATCCTTATTATAAATCCTCATATAGTTGAAATCTAGGAATCTAGTTCCCGACACACATTTCTAGCAGATGGTGAATTATCAACTATTTATTGATTATTGGGTGGATACGTTATACATGATTTTTAATGTGCTTCTTGATATTACGAAATCCCACTATTTTTTATGAGAAAAAAAGTATGTAGAGCATTTCCATCACCAAGGATTCTTCAGGTGGGTTTAGGGATTTTGAAAAACGAACTCAATGTGAGGAACCTAGATGCAAAGCGTAAAATATCTATACTCTCTAGGTGTTTACCTAAGGTAGATTTATTTTCTATAAAGAAATTTATTATAAAAGCACAAGAAACTTTACCTTATTTGAAATGGATGATAGTTTGTTATGACATTCATTAAGTGTACTAAGTGGTCAAGTTCATCATCTACTAGTAGGGTAGATCCATTATCCTAGTTAGCTAGGACGATCATCTCATCATGGGGTAGAAAACCATGTATGACTAGGGTCATACTATAATATATTTTTGAGCACAATTGGTACTCATGCACATAATGCATTTTTTCACACATTATTTGTTTCCTTATTGTATATATTGATGGCTAATGTGCATATTTTTTTAATTGGGGTTATAATCTCCGTTTCTAGTACCATAAATGTTTATGTGTATGTTTCCCCTCTTATTTTCACCATTGAGATATTCATTTAATTTACTTTGTACCTAAAATTATTTATTTTCAACATATAATTCTATAGAAAATTTAATTATGCAAAGTAGGGGAGAGAATCTCCATGATCTTGATGGAAACAAGGTTATTTATTATGATTTATGATTTATATGTTTATCAAATAATATAATAGAATATTATTAAATTTTGCGGATAATTTCCATGTCTAAGAAAAAGGGCATGAAATTCTTGACAATCCTATGGGTTTCAATGTAAATATTTAAAATATATCACACAAAGTAGATATTGGAGGATACAAACTAAAATCTATCATACAAATATCAAACAAATATTAAATCCCTTTCCATGAGAATCATTCTAACATATTAATAAATGAATAAGATCATTGGGCTAAGGTGGCCTCCTCTCTTGAGCTCGATGTCTTGATTGACAGTTGGATTATTATTTGTAGCTTAATACCTTTATTAAATGGGAATTCAACCAATGAATATGCCTTACATTAGTACACACAAAACAAAAACCAAAAGGTGGAATTGATATGGATTAGGTATATATGCATGGTATGCCCATCTCCATCACTTCAAACAAACTCACTTGTGGTTAATCAACGTGTTGTATTAATGTCTGTGGAAAATACAATATAATAAATTACCTATGGCACATTTGTTTTTTTTTTTTTTTTTATCGATAATGTCAGTGTGGTTGCTACAGGGTTTGGGATCAAGGGATGTTTTTCCCAAAGGATTTGGGGTGATTGCAAATAATGCAAATTGAGATATCAAGCATCTACCTTTTCCTGAATTGAGGAATTTTATTAGAGCTAAGATATCTATTGAGGTGTTGATGGTCAAGAATGACCTCATCAACATGTAAGGGAGATCACCCGATCATAGCCCCAATTAAGCTCTTATCTGTTTGGTGTAGTGGTTTTGACTGGTTCAATTGAGTATAGTCCCTCTTTCCAATAGAAAAGAGACATCATATCTTCCCTCTTGCAGAGCTCTTGCAAGAAAGTGATCCTTAAGCTGAATTAATGGCTCAAACAAGCCACTCTAAAGTCTACTCACGTGTAAGAGGACTTCTAGAATACAATAATTAAAACTAAATGCAGATATACTCTAATATGTGAGTAACAAAAAATAAATCCTAATTCTATCTCGATTGAAGGAAATATTAGTACCTCCCTCAACCAAGAGAAAGGCAAAAGGGATTTGGACCAGTTTTGAATTTGGCATAAAAATGAAGTTAATAAGCCAATGAAATAGTTTCAAGACTTATTACTAGTTCAAGAAACTATTTGTATTCAACTATATGATGAATAATCATTAGATCTTTGGTGCACATACATCCAAATTCAAATAAAATGAATTCAAACTAAAACAAATATTACTGCATTAAGGAAATAGTTCTCATAAAATAATGATTAATAAAACCAATCTAAACTTGACATGAATTTTCTAAATAGTTAACAAGTATGTCATGCTCATCTATTTGAACTCATTATTTAACTTGATAGGAATTAGATCCACCATAAATGATAGTTGTCAAATGATTTAAACAAGCATATATTAAATGAATTTACAATAGTGCAAAATGTCAAAAACATATATTTATCTATATCAAGAATTGCATAAAATTTTATTAAATGCAAGCCATCAATCAACCTCTATCTATGAGAATAGTGTACAATAACTAAAGCTCTGATAAAATTCTTTTAGAAGATGAAATTCTCAGAAAATTTCATGATAGCATGAAATTTTTAGAGTTGAAATACATCTATTTTAATCTCCATTGATCTCGTCTAAACTAGCTAATTCGCTACAAAAAATTGTCTCTACAATAGTGCATGTTGGTGCACGGGCGAGATCACCCCTGCACAACTTCAATCGACTCCCATTGACTTTTCTTGGAAATAATTATCCATTTAGCTTTGCGAGCTGAAATGCACCTCCATCTGTAATTTCCTTCACAACATATGGCCCTCGCCAATGCATATGAAATTTTCACTGGAACTTTGTGAACTTACTGGCATATAGAAACACTAAATTATCGATCTAAAAAGTGCATTGTTTGATATGGTGATCATGCCATGCCTTTTCACGGTCCTTCTGCACCTACTGATGAAATCCTGCCAAGAAGCGATCTTCCCCCAATTCAACGAACTGTGCGAGTTGTTCTTCCATGGTATCACGATCAACCATGTCAGTAAGTAATGCAATCTTTAAACTTAGCACTAGGTACTCCATGGGCATTACAGCCTCCTGCCCATATACCATTCTGAGTGGTGTTTGTCCTCCCAAATTTTTGCGGGTAGTCTTATACACCCAAAGGTATGCTGGTATGCATACATCCCTGTCATTTCGCTTCGTGTTGTAAAACTTCATCAAAGTGCTTTCCAGAATTTTATTGAAGGCTTCTACTGTGCCATTCGCTTGAGGGTGATAAGGTGTACTCTTCTAATGATATACTTGGAATTCCTCGAGCAATGCAACAATTGTTTTATTCAAAAAATGTGTACCCCTATCACTCATCAAAATCTTATGGCATTCGAACTGAGACAAGATATACTCAAAAATAAACTTCACGGCGGTAACAACCCTGTAATATTTTACAGGTTGTGCCTCTGCCCACCTGGTTAAGTATCCAGTTGTGGTAATGATATATCTGGCCCTTATTTTCTTCCCCAATGGCTGTATTGGTCCCACAAAATCGATTTCCCACTTATCAAACACCTGCGACGTCGCTTATGGATTTAGTGGAAATTCATCTCTTTGTGACAATCTCCATATCCTCTGATAGACATCGCACGCCATGCAATATAGTTTGGAGTCCTTGTGTACAGTGGACCACCAAAATCTTGCATGTAGGATCTTCTGTGTAGTTTCTCTTCCAGCATATTGTCCTCCTGCTACTCCTCCATGCGCTTCTGCAAGGATACTTTGCCTCTCATACTCCAGAGAATACCTATGCAGTATTTCATTAGAGCCAATTTTATATAGATGTCCAGTGATAATAGAGAAATCTGCTGCCCGAACCACCAGTTATTTCTTTTGTTGCGTCAAATACCCTTATGGAGCGATGCCTATAGAAAAAAATGAATTATATCGGCGAAATGATCGTCCGCGATGCGAACTGCATAGAACTGTGCATCAGGAAATCCTTCATCTAGACTGGTAGGCTCATCCCATTCCCAATTCACGATAAGTGATCTGGATCGACATTTAGGTGCCCTGGCTTCACAATTACCTCAAAATCATATTCCTAGAACAACAACAACCATATGCAAATCTTGCCCCCAACACAAGCTTGTTGACGAAGTATTTGAGAGCAAAATGATCTATATACATCTTGAAGTACACACCCAATAGATAGTTCCATAATTTTTGCAGCGCATACACCATCGCCAAACCTTCACGCTTTATGGTGGAATATTTATTTTCCGCCTTAGACAACTTTCTACTTGCAAATGCTATTGGATGGTCAATATCTCCTTCGCTTGGTTGGGTCAGCATAGCTCCTAGCGCAATGCAGGAAGCATGTACATGAATGTGGAACTCCTTCTTCCAATTGGGGAATACTAAAATGGGCGCGGTAATGATTTTCTCCTTCAAAATATCCAAACTCTTCTGGCAGGTCTCATCCCAACAAAATGTTGCATCCTTTTTCAACAATTTCTCCAGAGGCATAGTGATTTATGCATATGCTTTGATGAAATTCCTATAATATCTTGTATGGCCCAACGTTAAGCGTAGTTGTTTAACATTATTTGGGGATTCCAAATTGATGATTATTGCAATTTTGGCTAGGTCTACCATCAATCCCTGCTTGCAAACAACATGACCCAAGCATATGGCATAGGGTATGCAGAGTATGCATTTCTCCAAATTATGGTCTATCTGATGCTTTCTCCAAGTATCCAACATGAGGCACAGACTAGCAACATGTCTCTTTACTAACTCTAACACTGTCTAGTCATCGAAGTAGACTTCCAAAATTTTGTGGATAAATTCCTTAAAGGCTGCAATTACCACGCTCGAAAAAATTGCAAGGGAATTCTTAAGCCCGAAAGGCATCACTATATACTGAAAAAACCCATTCAATCACGAAGTTGGTCTTACTCCAGTCTTCCGGCGCAATCTTGATCTGATGGTATCCTAAGAATCCATCCGTGAATGAATAGGCTTCCTGTCCTCCAACATTATCCAGTGCCTTATCCGTGAATGGCGTAGGGAATGGATCGTGAACACACACGTCATTTAACTTCCTTAAGTCTATGCATATATGAATTTCACCCTCGGTATTTTAATGTAAGATGAAGTTTGAAGTTGAACCTATGGCACAATAAGAATTGCAAGTTAATTTTTTTTTTTAATTTTTTATTTACATATATGACACAACACATTGAATTTTTGACAAAAAAAAAGCCTTAACTCAATCCAACAATAATAGAAAAAATGTACATTCAAACCCAATAAAAAATGATGCAAAAAATAGAGCACAAGAAAAAATTAAACTAATAAATTAACAATCAAATTTTTGCATTTTTGACCAAAATGAACACTCTTCACTCTATGCAACAAAAATGAAAAAAAAAAACGCCATCAAATCCACTCAAAAATCATTGATAATCAATGGGTTATAGAAACCCAAGGAAAAATAAGCAAAAAACCACAAAATGGCCAAATTTGATGCCCATACCTGGAAACCACGGTTTGTTGAAGAAATTTGGTCCAAACACGAAGTTCTCTTGCTTGGGATGCTAAAATCTCTCGTTTTTCTCCTCCTATGCCCTAGTAGACGCCTTCCTCTCCTCCTCAGCTCTCAAACAAGTTGGATATCTACTAAAAATGAGAAATAAACTCATAAATTTGCTTATAAAATGCAATGTTTCGAAGGGTCGCGATTTTTTCCGGTCGAATCGCTATTTTTTTGGAAAAAATCGCGATTTTTTGGAAAAAAAAACTTTGTAAAAATCAGACGATAATATCGCGATTTTCGCAACACTGAGTCTCATGGGTGTTGATTGATTCCTCATTTATTTTCCCTGTCCCTTCTAAATCTTGTGTTACAGCTCAAGCTTGTAATTTATCCTTGTAGTTTCCATGCCGAACATAACATTTTATTTGTTTATTGATGTTGATAAAATTATTATTTCATGTTATATTTCATTTTAAAGGTAATATATATGTATTTGAAATATATATACAAACAAATCTGATGATGAATCTTATTGGGAAATTTGAATTTGAACAGGATCTAATTGTTACTGAACTTGAATTCGAACCCGAACCATGTGACTTAGCTTGACAACACTTCAAAAAGACACTTTATACAGCGTATCAAACCTATAACCTTAAAACATCCCCTCGAAAAACAGACAGCCCATGGCCTTTATGAGAACTGCTTATGCAAACTTTTTACATATATCAAGAGACAAAGCATAATATAAGGTGTGAATCCTCCTGTTAACCATCTCCAACTTAGTAATAAGAACAACATTTGCAATAGTAATGTTATAATCTAAAGCAATATTATCACAGGCCAACTGGAACTGTCTTTGTTGTTTTGGGAATACCAGAAAGCTCACAAATTTAACTAGTAGTGCCATAAATTTGTTGAATCATATGATTACGATGGGAACTAGATACACACATTAGTCTAGTCTGTGTTGAAAAAGATATTTATGGACCATTTAATATTATGAAATTTCATCTTTAACAGAACAGGACATGAGTAATCAATTATTAATGCAATCACCATAGATTTTCCATTCTTATATTTCATTGTACGGTTGGTACAATATTAAAGTATTGTTGGTTGACAACATTCTTTATAATTGCCATTGTTCAATCCTCTGCCTTGGGGTTGTCCCCACAGTCAACTCCTATGATTTATGTTCCTCCATTATTGTTCTCAAGGATCTCCCCGTTAAGGTGGTTCTGTGAAAACTTTTCGTTCAAAGATATATTATATGGCAGTTTGATACAGAAGGGTGGGTAACTCTTCTGGGGAGTTCACCAAGTTTATGATAGTTATGAATGGGAAAAGGCTCGCAGGTTGGCTCTCGAGTCTCTGTTTTTGCATACTGAAAAGGTGTGACATTGTCAAAGAACATCTCTGCTCTACGGGCATAATAATGGAGTTAGTATTGAATTACAGTTCTATTGTTAAGATGTTGAAAGTTAAGTGTGATACAAAGGACTAAATGAACATGTCTTCGAAGTTATCTTGTCACGTGTATTCAATAATTTAGTTTTTAGTCATTTCGTATTTGACAATGTTGGACATCCATATAAATCCAATTTAATAAAATATTATCACATTTTTTACAAGCGTATAATGATTAATGCTAGGGTTATACTTATTGCTAATCTATCAACCCGTATAAACTTGACATGCACTCCTACTCAAATATGTCCCAGTATAAACTTGACATGCACTCCTACTCAAATATGTCCCAGTATAAACTTGACATGCACTCCTACTCAAATATGTTTGTTTTTTGATCTGAATAGATCATAAAATGGATCATGTGACCATGTTATAGAATGGATCATTAGGTTGAAAATTGGTACAAATCAATAATGCTAAATTTTATAAAAACACATGTTATCTTAAAATGTAATCAATTAATTCTATTAAGAAATGATCAATTTAAATCGGATATCACAAAGCTGTTGATTAACTTTCAAAGGATTACTAATCAAAATCCAACCTTATGGTTTTATAGGATTTTCTTTGTACAAAAGGAAAACAAATTAATTTACATTTTTTTGGAATAAAAGAGACAAATTATGTTGATTAATATAATGACCTTATGCTATCACAAATTCCAAGGTCCTCATAGAGTTACAATTGATGTTCAAATGAGAATAGTGTGGCAATGCTCACTTAAAAACAACATCAACTAAAATAGTAATTTTATACCAAATATCAATGAGCCTTGCCTATCTTAGTTTGAAACAAATTTGGGTGATCACATGTGGGAATTGGACAATATTCTTTGATACCAATATTTTATTCTCAACATTTAGCTTTCAACCTATGGGATTGCATATGTGATGGAGGCTAGCTTTTTCTAGCACACCCAAAGAACCAATGTGGGTGCAATTTGTCACTGTGTGGTGGGAATAGGGATTTATAACCTCAGGTCTTAACTTTTTCTTCCCCTTCATGTGATCTGGATTTTGGGGGAGGCTCCCAAGATCTAAAAAATTAAAATGGATCTTGTGGGGAGACCTTCAAGATTTGAAAAATTGAAACGCCAGAAAAAAAGAGGAGATGACACAGTAAATAAAACCACAAGTATTTTTTTTGTTATTAAAATAGAAAATACTTGTTAAAGCTATGTTATGATGGACAATCTGTCATTTTACAAAATGTGGCTTGTTACTTATAGTCTTTTTTTAAGTTACAATACCACAAGTAAATTCCATGGGTGAGTAAATACTATGGGTGAATGAATATACCATGGGTAGATGCCACTTACAATATCATGAATGGATGAATACCATGGGTGGATGCCACTTACAATACTATGGATAAATACCATGGGTGAATGAATACCATGAGTAGATGCCACTTTTCATTCAGATCATTCCTCTCTCCGTAAGAAGCAATGATCCCCATTGCGTGAAGTTCCCTCCTGAGAAGTTTGTGTTGAATATGAAGAGTTACTAAAGAGAAGGGTTTTGCATGGTTAACCCATAACCGTGATAAATGAAAATCTAATGATAGAGATACCCTGTAATGCTTGTGACCAACTGCAGTACTGACCATACACGACCTAGCAAATGGACTTTGATGAAGTGTGTGTTTGTGGATGACCCATAACCATAACAAACAAAGATTCGAGGAGGGAGATAAACTGTAATGCTTGTGACCAACTGTGATACTAAGAGTGTGCGGCCTAACAAATGGACTTCGATGATAGATTTTGTCCGGTTGACCCATAACCGTGACGCTGACTGTTGAGGAAGTAGAAGGTGCCTACATAGCTTGGGGTGGGAGGACATGTCTTCAAAGAACCCAAGCCGAACACTACTATGATGAAACTGATGAATGTGAAGCATGTGCTTGCTAAAGCGGGGTAGGAGGGCACGTCTCCAAAGGGAACTCACTTCGAATGCTGCTCCATATATAAAACTAATTTAAGATGGGCATAAATCGATCAATATAACTCAAAATCTTTATTATAACCTGTTTTTGGAAATAGAATGACTATTATGTATCTTCCCATGTGATTGAAATCCCTATCTAGACACTTTGGAATCTCAGTTTCGCGCTGCAACTGTCTCGTTGTCACAAAAGTTTTGAAAAAATAATCGATTTTAAATTAGCGATATCTCCTTCATCCGAACTTCGATTCGACCAATTGTTTTTTGAAATTGGGTGATTTTTCAAGAGGAGCTTAGATTTGCCATCGTTTTTCTGAAATTTTTCACAAACACTGCAAAAAATGATAGGAAAGCCGCCTTCCATGAATTGTCGTCAGAAAAATTTCTGCAACACAACTAATTTTAAATCAACGATATCTCCCTCATCTGAACTCCAATTCAACTGATTTGTTTTTTGAATTTGAATATTTCTTCGCAAGGAATCGATATATGTTATTTGGTTTTGTAAAATTTGAACCAAAAATTTTAGATCTGATCTGCAAACTTGCCCCCCATTTTTTTTGCAAAAAAATGAAAAAAATTAATTCTTCTTGCTTTGTCCAAGAAAATGCTTTGTGGAGGTCGTAGCACATGCATGAAGTTTGTTGAAGATTGTTGAAAAATCTTGAAACAAAAATATGCGTCACACCCTCATTGCCATGGAGTTGTAACCTGAATCTGATGCCACTGATATGGATCTTGGGGGGAGGCCCCCAAGGTCTTAAAAAATGAAATGGACCTTGGGGGAAGGCCCCCAAGATATGAAAAATTGAAACACTAGAAAAATGAGAGAACACAGTAAATAAAAACACACAGATTATTATTATTATTATTAAAATAGATATTAATTATAAAAACTACATTGTGATGGACAATCTGTCCTTTTACAAAATGTGATTTGTTACTTTTAGTATTTTTTTTAGTTACAATACCACGGGTAAATTCCGTGGGTGGGTAAATACCATGGTTGAATGAATACCATGGGTAGATGCCACTTATAATACCATGGGTGGATGAATACCATGACTGAATGCCACTTACAATACCATGGGTAGAATCCATGGGTGGATGAATACCATGGTTGAATAAATATCATGGATGAATGAATACCATAGGTAGATACCACTTTCCATTCGGATCATCATGCTTCAACTTGTGGGATTGCATGATGAATATTATGAATCATGGGATGGAGACATGGATTTTCTAACATGCAACATGCCGAAATACTCACTAAGAGTGTGTTGTGTAGCATGTACATTAAGATTATAGCCACTAATCCCATGCTTTACACTTGTCACTGCAAATCAACTTTCAAGTTCACGAAGTAGCGTACTATCTCTTAACTTAGAGTCTTGCAGGAATAATATTGAATTGTTTTTTATTAACTTTCGAATTATCATCGCTCAACCCTACTTGGAATTGTGTACTCTTAGTTATATCCGAGTTAAATATCTCTGTCTCTGTCTCTGTCTCTCTCTCACACACACATATAACTTGCCCATCAATTTGATGATTTTAAAATTAAGTGGATGCCATAATGATGTGAAAATTTTCAAATGATTGGTATTTGATGGTTTTTTTTTAACAACAACGATTACTATTTGTATTAAGTCCGCGTCCGGATGCGACAAATACTCAGGAAATTTACATTTCAACTACAACAATGGGCTTCCTTTTTTGCAAATGCAAGCTATCAAACCAGGCCCAATTATCCAACAAAACATAAAAAATGAACAACACTCCTATTATTCTACTAATGTATACTTGAAAAAACTGCAATAAGAAAGAGATACATAGGAAACCAACCATTATTAACTCAAACTAGTTCTCAGGAACAACATGGCGATTAAGGTCTAAGCCCAAGTTTTCTTCTACAATCGAAGAATTCTATTTGGAAAATTGCATTTGGAGGTCCTCAAGCATACTTCTGAGCGCACCAACCTCATATTCCAACCGTGCAATTTGGTTACTCTTGGCCTTGACTATATCATGATTCTTAGTGGCCGACTCCCTCTCCCGATGAAGAAGTAGTTGCAAATCAAAGATTTATGCACACAATTCTGCATGCTCGCTGGCACACCATTCATAGACTAGTGGAGAGGAGGCTAAGGGTGGGCACATCTTGCCCTTAAATATTGGGAGTTGTCCCTTGCCACCCTACCCGAGCATGAATGACGACAACCCCAAGATCCCGACGCCATTGTGGAGAAACTATGAAATTCCACACCGAACAAGCTCCTAGTCACCGCTCCAATTGCTTGGCAAGTCAAGATTTGAAGAAAAAATTGATCCTTATGCAAGGACCCCAAGGTTGGGGAGTAGAGAAGCCCCAAGCCAATTCAAACGCAGGGCCTTGTAGAAAGACTTCGACCAACCGAGGACTACACAGGCCACCCAGAAGGAGCCATATTCTAACTGATTTCTTTGCCAGCATGCTGACCTCCAATGGAATGAAGAAATTTGTTTTGCACGCCAACGATATATATAATGAGACATACACGAGCCTCGTGCGATACATAGGAGTGGCTTGTGTGCCCCCAAGATCCCATTGTGGCTCCATCATTGCTCTGCAACATGAATTGACCTTCATTACAGACATCCTTGCCCTTGAGCATTTAAGCAATCCGATCTGGACCAAAGGGATTAAATGCAACACACTCACAGAGGGGTTTCACATGGGAAGCATTTGAAAAATCTAGTGGGAGACCACAATCAAAGAGACATATAAGAGAGTTCCTAAGCTTATTAGGTCCTTCATTCAAAGAGATGTCACTTGGGTTGTATTCAAAGCACCTCGTGTCAGGGGTAATGTAGGTTGGATCATTATATTGTGCCAGGTGGGGATGCCAGAGAGGAGAGCCCAAGGGAATTGGGGAAGGGGGATGGTGAGAAGAGGGGCCGAGAAGGGAGCGGATGATAAGGAGGGAGGATTTAGTTCTAAGTGAACTTTTATAGAAGAAGTACTAGGGGGGCGGATAGTATAGGAATAGTTGCATACTGAGACTTAAGGGATGGACAAGAAATCATAAATTCCATTGACATTAGTTTGCCCTTCATTCATATGAGAAGCCTTGTTAGCTTGTGAATCTGCCTTCATGTTTAATGCTCTTAAAATATGGTAAAATTGTAGGTTAGAAAAGGAAGGAAGAATTCCACAGGCTTGCTAAAGCAATTGATTTAACTTGTTCCGGGCAATAGAGTTGGTTCCGGGCAATAGAGTTGGTGCATAAATGCTTTATGACTAGGAAAAAGTCTCCCAGGAGTATAATATCCTTAATTCCCCTTTGTTGGGCTAAGATGAGCCCTATATAGAGGTCGTAAGCTTTTGCTTGGTTTTTGGACTTCTTTCCCATGCCCCATGCATATTTGTCGACAATTATTCCTTCAGGATTAGAGAGAATCCCTCTTTAGGATTAGAGAGAATCCCTCCCCCTCCTGCTACCCTTGATTGGTATTTGATGATTAAATAAGGGGAAAAAAAGTAAATACCTTTAGAATTTAACCACTAGCCATATATTTATAGATTGTGATATTTACCTGGGGCTAGTAATATTGCTTGAGAATATCATGATATATTCCTTGAAACAATATTATTATGATAAAATATCACAATTTGTTTTTGGTAAATATATCACTAGTTAAAGGAAACTATTTCTCGGTAAATGCCAATAAAATTTTATAATTTAATTTTTAGTTTTTAAAATCACAAATAGGGGATTGAACTTTGAGGAGTTTGTCACCTTGGTAATCACTAGTAATATTGAATTCTTTTCGTAAAAGTTGACATTCTAATTTTTCTTTCCCTGTTTCTAACCTTTAAAGTAAATGGAAAGATAAAGGAGAATGGATTTTTAATATTAGCATTAATTCTCCCATGATGTTTGAGTGGTTCCAATCTATGCTATTAAAATTGAACTGAGCATCATACTAGTTGACTCTAAAAATGCGAACAAGACTGAATCTAGAAAAATCTAGACCAAAAAATTGATCGACCAAAAAAACACATCAAATATTTGAATTTAAAAAAACACATATATTAATGTACATATAAATCCAAACTATTATACAAAAAAATGTAAATATTTTTTTATGTCTATAGAAAGCAAGTGTATACAATTAAAATAAGTTAGTGCAATCCATCTCTGAACGAAAACTACATCAACAAAAAGGCCTCTAGAGTCCTATTACCCACAAAATTGTCACAGGTAATCATGAATGAGGGTTGAAGTTATTTTGAAGCCCAAGATGGCTTGAATGTCAAAAAATTGGATGTGCAAGCAAGACTTACTAGATCAAGTTAACAATGAAGTATTTATAGCTGTGTCAAATTATCTAAGCTTTATTTCAAGATATTGCTGAAGGTGGCCACCATGAAGGTGGAAACACATATCAAGCCCCCCACAACTCTCTTGGTTCAATGAAAAAGTATAAGGGGGTGTGACACTTTTGGTTTATACAATGTTTTCCACACAGAAAATATTTGGATACTTCAACTGCAACTTACCCTTCCACTAATTTTGAATTGAGAAATCTAAATAAGATGTTAAGAAGCAAAGATGGCAACATAGTGGAATAAAATATAAAGGTGTATTAGTAGTAGAGCAATATAGTTCAAAAATGGTGGAAAAACAACATAGTATTAACTTGAATGACAATAGAACTTGCTGATAGTCCTTGCAAGGTTTAACATGACATGGGGAATAATGTCATTAACAAAACATCAATTGAGACAACTCAATATACTAGTGATATGGCTCTATAACTGTACAGGGCACATATCAACCACAAATTTTCTACAAGAAAGCACTCGGCCTTGATTGCCTTGTAATGTATTCATATGATGTTATCTATTGAAATAACAATGATTAAAACTTGCAATATCAATCCGTAAATGATTGTGGATATTCCATTGGATAGTTCGTCACAATAGATCTACTAAAATATGTTTGAAAATCCAAAATCTACACTCTGATTGTTATCCTTGGAATTTTGGATTCATTAGTTATAGTTCTTGTTTTTGCATGCAATAGATAAAACATGGAAATTAGAGAAGAACAAAATAAAAATCATAAACCACATTGAACACAAGATATGATTTAGAGAACCCTTACGGAGAAAACTTAGCTAGAAGGTGATGCTGCACTGCTCTCCCTTTTTATGAATTGAAGTAGATGCAAGTACAAAGGAGTGAGATTTGTTGCCTGTAGGATGCTATTGTATACAAACCTTCTCTATTTTGTCTCTCTTTATCCACTCTTAGCTACTCTTCTCATCTATGGAACAAAATGCACTCGCGTAGAATGGAAGCCCTTTTCCTCCTAGTAGCCTAGTTATAACACAACCCGATAACCTACCAATGGTTAAGTTTTGACTCTTTCAACTCTTAACCAAGTTACAATATCGACTCTTATAGAGTCATATTCATCATGATCACATGGATATCCCCTCTACCATGAATAATGGGGGCTGACATGGCATCCTCTCAAATCATGGTGGTCAAAATAGGAAGGTCAACTTTTGGGTGGTGTAACTTCTGCATATATACATCATTTGAGGTCTTTCTTATGTTATTGGAAAGGTATTTGAGTATAGAATAGAGCTAGGGGATGTTGTTTTAAAGCGACAATTTTTTATCCCCCCAAAAACATTGTTTGATTCCTCAAACTACTTCTATAAGGATTTAGACCTAATTTACGAAATTGAGACTTGCCGATATGGTCCTGTGAGTTGATTCCTCCAAATTTTACACTCTAAAAGAATCAATATGGATGGAAGATAATATAATGATCCAATATGAATCATGCCTCCCCATTTTGCGAGGATTTCCAAAATATTTCATTAAATGAGGTGAGGAATTTTTTCCTATACCTTCTCCCAGAGTACCATTTAGCCTTGTTTCGAAGATGTCCCTTCAACCTAATATACCAAAGGTCATATTGCCCCTTTCCTATAGTTCTAGACCTATTATGAAAAACTATATCCTCTATCAACTTTTCCTGAGCATCTAGTGCCAAATCCTTATAGAAGGTAGAACTTATTCTTCTTCCCCATCCAACATGGAAGGCTCATAGAGTTTCAAATTTTCTACATTCATCATTGAGTAAATGCGCATGTATGGGGGTATACCAAGTCTATAAACATTCTCTCAAACCTTTCTAGCATTTCAAAGCGACCATATAGCAATGCCTTTCTTTTTTTAGTAGGACCTTATAACCTCTCTTTGTTCAATTGCAACCATACTATGTCTCCCACCTTAAATAAATTTTCTACTTTGTGTTGATCATGATTTGCCTGTACTTTTCCTGTGACCTCTTCAATGTCTCCTGTGCTTGCATATGTATTTTCATGATCTTCTCAATAAATTTCTTTGCCTTTATGGTATCCCCTGTGAGATCCCCCCTCACTCCTTGTTTCCCATATGTAATACCCAAAGATGAAGGTGGAAAATATCTAAAACAAGTTTCAAATGGGGACTTACTAGAAGAATTTTGGACTACTATTAGAGTGATGTATATATACTAGGTTTTCATCCCAAATTTTTGGATGCTTCCGATTGTAAACCCTCAAAAGCTACACCAAAGTCATGTTGGGTACTTATGTTTTCTGATCTGTCTGTGGATGGAATGCTATAGACATCTTTGACTTTATGTCCATCTCCCACAATGTGTTTCAAAATGCACTGAGAAATCTCATGTCCTTGTTTAAAGCGATGCTCCTTGGTACCCCAAAGTGCATCCAAACTTGTCGAAAGAATAAGTTTGTTGCTGCTTTCCTATTCATGGTCTTTCTACAAGGCATGAGAGCACACATCTTGATGACCTTGTTAACTATCACGAACAAGTAATCATTTCCCTTATTTCTTGTTGGAAAAACTCCCACAAAGTCTAGGAAATGCTTTCCGAAGGATGAGTGTGTACAAAAAAGAGATGGTATAAGCCTTGTTTCTTGTTTCTTGGCTTATTGGTACAAAAAAACATGCATCGTCTTATGAACCTAGCCACCTTTCCTTGCATCTTAGGCCAATACATATACCTCTGTAGGTTGGCCAATGTCTTCCCTACACCAAAATTCCCTACAACCTTGGAGGTGTGAGCCCGTTTGATCAGATGCAGTTGCTCACCTTTAGGAACACATAACTTATCTAGCTTGTAACGTAACCCATTATAGAGATGGAAGTCAATTGTACTATCACCATCATGCACATGACTCTATCTCTACAATTGTTGAAACACATCCTTGAAGACCTCATCCTATGTATATGATTTTCTATATGCATCATGGGTGAAAGGCTCCATGTGCATAAGCGTTTCCAAAGTTTTGATCTTTGATGTGGGTGGCCTTGAAAGATGTTTGCAAACTTGTTTGTGCTTCCCTTCTTGTACTTGATAACCACATGAAATTGCTGTAAAAACCTCTTCCACTTGTGATGCATGGCCTGTTGTAGTTTAATTTTAACCTATAGGTATTGTAGTGGTTGGTGATATATGTCGATTACTATTTCTTTTCACATCAAGTAGTGTTTCTACTTCTTTATTATTAGTTTGCACTAGGGCATAAATCTCCTTGCCGTAGGTAGAGTGGTTGATAACTGCCCTATGAAATACTCATCAGAGGAAATTTAAACCTAAAAGTGCCCATGAAATTTTCATGTAATTTCCATGTCACAATATGTAAAGCAATCAAAATCCTTTAAATTTAAAAAGGGATACATGTAAATATTTTGGAGGGAAAAGAAGAAAACTAATTTTTTTAATTGTATTTTTTGCTTATTTCCTTATAAGTTTACTCAAATTTCAAGTGTAGAAACTCATTGGATGCAAAATTAAATTCCAAATCTGACGAGTACCCATTATGCATATTATGAGAAGACCCATAGACCCACATTGATAAAAATTGAAGACACATTAAAAAAGTGTGTTGAGCATGCTTTTTTAATGTATCTTCAATCACACGCTTTTTTAATGTATCTTCAATTTTTATCAATGTGGGTCTTCTCAGAAGTATGCATAATGGTTACTCATCAGACGTTGGATTTAATTATGCATCCAACAAGTGTCTACACTTGATATTTGAGTAAACCTATAAGGAGATAAGCCAAAAATACAATACAAAAATAGTTTTCTTCTTTTCCCTTCAAAATTCATAATTCTTATTTTATTATTTTAACTATCATTTTATTATTTTTCCTTAGGAGGTCACTTTTAGGCTTAAATTTTCTCTAATGTAAGAATGGTAGATATAGACCTTCCTATCGGCATCAAGACCACTCCCATATCATACCCACTCACATTTTTCTCCATTTCAAAGGGCTACTACAAGTTCATTAATTCCAACATCAATGCTTGATTTATTTTCTTCATTATATCCTCAACAAAATTCTAGTAATCCTTTCCCCACTAGAAACTCTTACCACTCACTACAATGGCATAATGTGGTGCTGCTACTGCTAGAAATGAGGCTATGAATTTCCTTTGGTATTGTGTTGTGCCAATGAAATTCCTGACCTCAGAAACATGAGTAAGCATCAACCAATTCATGATGGCCTCCATCTTGACAAGATATTTTTTTTTATCTCTCTTTTACCAATCACATGTCCTAAATACACCAAAGACTACTATGCAAACTCACATTTCTTGAGATTTTCTAGTAGCTAGTGCTTCTTCAATATTTCTAGTACCTACGTCAAATGTGAAATGTGCTCCTTCCAGACAACATTTTATACTAGTATATTGTCCATGTATCTTCTTCTTTGACCTGAAATTGGTAATATACTGACTTTAATTCAAGCTTGATGAATTATTTGGCTTGTTGTAATTGATCCAATAGATCATATATCCTCTATGTGGTGAACACTAAAATAAACCTCTAACTATTACAATCAATGATTTATCTTCAAAGCATTAATCTCACCTTTATATGGCTTGATTTCAAACTTCACTTCCATCTCGAAGAGAGTCTATGAATGGTTCACGACACTCAAACTTGGTTGTTCCTTTCCCAAGTTTTCCCCTTTGATTTGGCATCTGAGATTGAACCTATGTCTTCTCCGATTCCAATATTTTCACTAGACCCACCATGACAAGATTCATGTTACAATTGATATCTATGACATGTTCTTCCAACCTCGAGAACCTCTCCTTTGCCTAATCTCAAGGGGTATTAATAGATTTGTCAACCATGGACAGGGTTTTACGAATTTATTCTTAAACTTATTTGGATCTCCTTAAATCTTCCGTGGTATACCCAAATAAACCTACTTTGGTACCAATATGATCTGTAACTTGCTATCAGTATTCCACTAGACATTTTTGTCACAACAAATCTACTAAAATATGTTTGAAACTTGAAGGACCATATGATTTGTTAATTTTTCCTTACATTTCTAGATTTGTTAAATACTGCATTATGGTTATGCATGCAATAGATAAAATATGGAAAAAAGAGAAATTAAATTAAACTCACAAACCACAGTGAACACAAGATATGATCTGAGAAATCCTTATGGGAGAAAACCCTATTGGAATGCGAGGCCACTGTGCTCTTTATTTATTTGAATGGAAATGCATGCAATTATAAAGGAGTGAGACCTATGGCCCATGAGCTGCTACAATACAAAAATTCTCCTTTTTCACTCTCTTTATGCCGCTCTCATCTACTTTTCTCATCCACAAAGCAAAATACACTCAAATATAATGAAACCCCTTTTCCTCCTAGTGGCCCGGTTATAACACAACCTGATAGCCTACTATTGGTTAAGTTTGATTCATTCAAATGTTAAATACAACTACAATATAGACTATTCTAGAGACTTATTCATCATGATCACATGTATATCCCACTTTCCATGAATAATGGGGGTTGACATGGCATCCTATTGAATCATGGTGGTCAAAATAGGAAGGTTAACTTCTGAGTGGCATAACTTTTGCATATAGACTCCATTTGAGGTATTTCTTACACCATTGCAAAGGTATCTGAGCATAGAATAGTTTTAGGAGGTCAACATTTAAGTGGAAAATTTTAGTCCCCAAAAAACACCATTTTATGTCTCAAACTACTTCTATAAGATTTTAGGCCCTAATTCACCAAACTGGGACTCGTTGGTAAAATGGTCTCGAGTTGATTTATCTGAATTTTCCACTCTAAAAGCATTAAGATGGATGAAAAATAACATAATGATCTAAATTGGATCAAGTACATAGTGATGAAGAAACTATTCCAATTAAATGGGGAGGTTGTAATTGCGCGTGTTCCAAGTCTGAGGTGCACTCCTATAGAGTGCCTAACGCATTACAGGTTAAAACGAATATGGTGAAAATTTATGCTATATATATGAAAATGTGTGAGCATTGGAAATAGATAATAGGTTGATCTATTTTCATATGTGAGAGATGTATTTAAGGTTAGGGCTGACCTATGTGTAGATCCAAAATGATCAATGTTGACCCTTGTGGATTCAATTTTTGGTTGTGGCATAAGATACATAATGAAGCCAACTTGTACATGTAATATGGGCCAACCTAATTTGGACAAGGAATTTATATATAAGATCCATATCCAACTTGGGTTGAATTAAATGTTGAAGAATGATTTATAATGGGCTGCAACATTTAGTTAAAATCCTTGTGGTCAGTGGGCCAATTTGTTCGCATTGAAAGGAATTTTTAATGCTGTAAGGAAAGAATATGTTTTGGGGAACTTTTGGTGATTGGAAATTTAACTTGAATACCATGTGGTTGCATTGAAACTTTGCTTATTTGATGAGTTAAGTTTTGGGAGGATT
The DNA here is from genome assembly GCA_000404065.3 of Pinus taeda. Classification (NCBI taxonomy): domain Eukaryota; kingdom Viridiplantae; phylum Streptophyta; class Pinopsida; order Pinales; family Pinaceae; genus Pinus; species Pinus taeda. Next base: position 129,880 of record APFE031356262.1, on the reverse strand, counting down.
GGCAGGATAGAGTGTGAACTTGTATGATAGTGTGGAGGCTAGAGTATGGCTATTGAAGCCCATTTTAATGTTTCTGCGAATGCTTGGAGATTTTTATTATTCTTTATATGGAGGAGGAGTTGTTGAACAATATTTGGAGGCTAGATTCCACATTAACAAGTCACTTGTACCCTTCATATATGAAGAAGGGTCATGCTTGAGGGCCCATGTCCCTTTATTTTTGTACAAGTGGCATGAAAAGACAACATGTCATGTCTTTTTGGATTAATTTAATAGTGAAGAGGGATTTTTTCCCCTCATTAGGCTAACTTAGGGGATTTTTGTCTTGAAAATTAATATGTTAATTTGAGGGAAGTTGAGCACCTCCTCTATAAATAGAGGTGAAATTCCTCTCATTTGGAATGTATGTATTTGTGGGAGAAATCCCTTAGGAGGCTTGAAATTTCTGAAATTTTCTCTTGATTCTTAATTTTGGCTACGAAGGAACAAGTAGAGTGATGTTTTGGAGGATTATGTTAATATGGATGGTCTTATTTCCTTGATGGATTTTGGTAGATTTTGATTAGATGGCTTTGCTGATGTGGATATACTGATTTTCATGGATGATTATTGGTGAATTTTATTGATATGGGCTATTAAATGTGAGTTATCTTCTTCCAATATTGTCTTTTGCCGATGAAAAAGAGTTATGGATATTCACCATAGTGTTGCTCGTCTTTTTGTCTATTTATTCTCCTTAAGAGAGATTTTCATAGAGTTCTATTGAGGTGACCCTGATTAAGTTCCCTCCCTTATTTATCTTTGAAATTGAAAGGAACCTAACCCAAGCCTCCAGGTTACATTGGTTACTCTTCCCTAGTCCTTGAAGCTAGCTCTACTCCAAGCCTATTTGATCCTCTCAAGCTCTTTTTGAGATGAACTTGTCTAAGTTTTCTCCCTTAAACCATCTTTGAAAATTGAAGGACGATAGGGTTCGATGTATGAGGGACATATGCTTGTTTCCCTTCGTTCCTTGATCCCACATACATATTCATTATTTATAATTATTTAGATCCTTGATTCCATATGCCCCCAAAAAATATATTTGCATGCTAACGCATTGATCTTCTATCCTCTATCACCCATTTTTCCTTATAATCCTTAAAACTATTTTTATAGGGTTTCCTCTTCAATACCATACAATAATCCCTTGATTATGTGTGTTTCATAACATATTTGAGCCTATATTGGTTGAACTAAAATTTTAGATTGAGCCTTAGAAACCCTTGAATATGAATCTCATAACTACTAAACCCTAACAATCATATCCTAGGGAGAACCCCCTTTGAGTTGGAGAAGAGTTGGCCAGAATCAAGAAGAGGGTTGGTGAGGTGAAAATGATCCCATTTGAGGTGTATTGGGTCTCACATTTTCTATAAGATTTTTGGTGTGATTGCTGGCGACAAAACTCATTTCTTGGAAAATAATAATGGATGATGTTTAGTTTTGAAGATCTATTCACCTAGGTGACTCCATAGGAAGAACAAAGTCCTTGTTCTTTTAATATTTTGAAGGTGTGGTGCTTGTGAGGTGAGACAATCACCATTTGAAGGCATTTGACATCTCACCTTGGTGATTCCATTGTAAAAATGTACAAGGTTGCAAATTTGTTTTTTCACAGTTGAAGCTTTGTACGGAAAAAATATGGCTCCTTGGGATCTACATGTATTGTATCTTGTGTTGCATATGGAGAATATTTCAAGGTACCCATATAAACATCCTCCTAACTATAAAAAGGTTTTTTCTAGAGTTTGGAGGAAACCCTTTTGGTTTTTTTCCACATATTTAGACATTTATGAGGCATATCTTGGAATTGGAAGAAATGCATGAAGGTATCATGATCAAGTTTTTTATACTTTCCTTTGGATGGGAAATGTTGGGTAACTTAAGAACACTTACAATCCCAATACAATTTCTTTTCTCAAATATTTTATTGAAATCTCTATTAGGTTTTGTGGCCCTAGATTGTAGAAATTTGATGGCACATACCAACACTTGTTGGTATCCTTGTAGGAGGAAGGCCTTCCTATTCATTTTGAAGGAAAAAAAAAGAATTGGTGAAGATGAAAATGAAGCACTAAAATAAGAAGATTTTCTTGACCTCCTAGAAGATGGAAATAAAACATCGACAAAGGTAGGTCTTGTGCCCCCCCTTTAAGAAGATGGAATTGGTGTTCTCAATTGAGAAGGAGCTTGTTACAAATTTCATGGAACATGGATGATCTCATGGTAACCTAATAAAGGAATATTCTTTTGTCCCCAGTAAATACAATATTAGCTCTAATTTGGTAACTTGAGAAGACACAAATTTAGAGGTTGAGGCTCTAAAATTTGATGTATGCTAGTTGTCCAAAAACAATAGGGGTTGTTGACAACCTCAAAAGAAGAATACATTGAGGGTTTTTAGGTCAAGGATATAAATTATGATGAAGCTATTACTAAAAAAGATAGCCTGGAAAAGCTCATTGTTTGTATTTCCAACATCAAGGAGGAGACAATAGTTTTAGGGTAGACCACTACCACCCCTAGCACCACAAAGTGGGCAGAATGCATGCGTGGTAGACTTCAAGATGTTCATCAGATCAGCCTAGGCAAGGATGATGATTGAAACCCTCATATGGTAATTAAAGCAATGGTGGAAGAAAATGAGCTTGGTGTAGACATGGGTATCCAAGAACATCACAATAAAAATTATGATGAAAATGACACACAATCCCTGGTGATGTTGAAAATACCATTGTTTTTTGAGACTGATGTGTATAATTTTGAAAATAAGCTAGACTTGAGGACGAGCCATCAAGGATTTACAACTATTACTCAAGTGCATAATAAAGTGCTCGCTGCCTCAAAGGAACAACCCATAATCAACGATTTTGATGAAATTATGGGGGAAAAGAATGCATCACTGATGGAGTATATACTAGTTAGAAATATTATATTTCACAATTTGATGCCTTCCTAATTATGATACAGATGATGAACAATAAAAAAAAACATAGTACTATGCAAATTTGCAAATTATGGGTGATCAACGTTGTGACATTAAATTTTCCATAAATTTTTTGAACCATGTCCAACATTGCCCAATTTGTGATAATAATGTTTAGGGATAACAGGCTTCAAGTACCAACAATAACACATTTTCTTGGAATGAAACTTTCAATAAAAACATAAATAAGTATGCAAATTGTGATAGTACAAGTTCTTCCCTAGAGAACTATTGTCACAATCATTCCCGTCTTCATGGTGTAATTGTGGACAAGTTTAAATCTTATCAAACCTTTGAACTTGATGATTTCTTTGTTATTTTTTCTATGGAGAAGAGGTATGGAAAGGCACATGAGTATAACTTTTAAGATCTTGGATGATGAGATCTATGTTTCTCTATAAAATAAGGAGGAACATGGCCATAAACGAGACCTAAATTTAATGTCCATTTCAAATTTTGGTGGAAATTTGCACTGAATAGAGTATGATATTTTCATTTCTATCCCTAAGGAAACTAAATATTTCCACATACTATGGTAATCCTTTTTCCACACTTTCATACTGCAACGATAATATTCACAGATAGACATGATTTACATTGCCTCTATTTCCTGGAGCATTGTACCAGTCATTGATAATCTTTATAAACACTCATATTTGACTCCAATGCCCAATAGTTGATATTTCTACAACCTCACCCAACCAAACCCTATTTTGATACCACCTTACTGAAGATCTAGCCATTGTTTGGAGAAGCAAGTAGTTGCTAAACTATCAGAGAGAGCCCTCTTTGGATTGAAGGGGCTATCATTCAATCTACAAGCATGGTTTGAAAAGGTTATCTTAGGAATTTCTTTCTCACAAACAAGAGAAACTTTCTGAGTGCTAACATCTTCACGGCCATATTGGGGAGATGAAAGTAAATCTTCCCCATAACTATTTTAAAGATCAAATCTACTTTTTGAGGGAAAACATAAGGTTAGATAACAACATTGGCTGTTCTATTTTCTATGACAACACCACATTACAAAGTTTGAGGTGTTTTTATTGGAAATTCTGGCATATAGAAGGATTCACACAAGGAGAAATCCAGATCCTAATCCACCAAAGATCCTGACAAGCCCAGAAAAATCTTCAGGAAAAGGAAGTCTGCAAAAGAAACAAGTACCATTCTTTTAGAACAGTCTTTGTCTCCACCTAAAGAGATAAAATATATTGAATACAGTCAATTTGATCTAAAACTCAATCATATTTTATTCAAGTCAAAATTAAAGTCTAATTTGTGAGAAACAATCCTTGATGAAAAAAAGTTTAAGACTTATATTCCTAGTACCACTATTTTAGAAGAAGACAAAGATATTTGGTTACAGTTTCACAAATTAGAGCATTTGGGTCATCAACTTCAAATAATTGTTTATAAATCTCCCACATTTTAGTATTCTATCCCACCATTTTCTACTCCACCTGTTTCTTCATTCCATACTGTTATCTTCCAACTATTTTTGTTGGATCTACTATACCCATTTCATCAATTATTACAACAACAGTTTCACTTCCTATGTCATCTTCATTCCAGATTCCTAGTATTGGTTCAACCTCACCTCACACAACCATGGCTTCTAGATATGCCTCTCTCAATCTCCAAGCTCCACTACATGATCTTCCTTTGAATTATGGTCAGTTTTTACTTCTGTTTGATGGTACATGACCCCTTACAACTCAAAAATGTGTAGATAAACTGAATGAATTCATAGATTTGGAGGAGGTAGATCATGAAGATGTTAAACTAATACTTTTTGCACAAAGTATCTTAGGGGAGGTTGAGAAATGGTTTAGATGACCGCTGTTATGAAACCAGCTCAAGAAAAAGATAGAAAAGATAGATCCACGCCTTAGAATTCAGCCTCTTCGAGGGGGCAA
>APFE031356262.1:87696-124377 GCA_000404065.3 Pinus taeda | reverse complement strand
ATGTCATTCTATCTTGATAGTTTGAGGAGTGGTAATTTCGACCAATGAATTACAAGATATGGTTGGATTCATTTCTTCTTTCTCGATGTTATCTTTCACTTCTTGCACCTTTTTCTTCTTGATATGTCCTTCTATCTTGAGAGTTTGAGGAGTGGTAATTCTTGCCAATGCTTTACAAGATATGGTCTGATTCATTTCTTCTTTCTCTGGGGTGAGGTCCTGGCGTATGTCCTCTTCCTTTGATGTTTCTTGATCCTTTTCTTCCTCGTCTTCATATTCCGTGTAAAATAATTTCTTCTCAGCACACTTATGACCTTTTGTGCATTTGCTATCACAATTGTAACAAAGCCCTTTTTCTCTTTTTTCTTCCAATTGTTGTGGTGTAACCCTTGTAGGTTGTGGAAGGCTAGGAGAAACAACACTTCCACATTTATAGTTGTGAGGGGTATGCTTTTTAGTTTCCATAATTTTGCTTTCCACTATGTCATAAAGCCCTTTTACTCTTTCCAATTGTTGTGGTGTTGCTCTAAAGAAGGTGTTGCTCTTTGTATCCTCATAATGTGCTATCATTTCCTTCGTGAAAATTGATCACGTAACAAGTTGTTTACGAGAACAAAGCCCTTCATACCATAAAAATTGATCCACTTCTAAATATGAAGATGCAATACATACCTTTTGTAATAGTGGTACACCATGTAGATCAAAATATTGCTCCATCTAAAATATCCAATTTACTGGATCCTTGCCATCAAACTTCCTCATCTTTCTTTTTCTTGATTTTAGGAGCTCGATCTTGAAACGACTGTAACTCTGTACTTTCAGATCTTTAAGTTCTGAAATTTCTACCTATAGTAGCCTATGTCCTCTTTCTAATGCCACCAGTCTGATCCAAATTGGATTCTCCAAGAAGGAGTTATGCGTAATCTCCCAAGATGACCTAATTATAGACCTTTCCAGAAGAGCGAACTTGTATGAACTGCCACGTGTCACTGTTTCGACCTTTGGCACTAAAAAATATATACAAGAAACTACAGTTCGTCCTCTTTCTATACCTTTTTACAAAATTTCAATCCGATGCTCAGAGAGAAAGTTATGATGATTTTCCTCAGGTCACCTGTTTGGAATGTAATTCAGGAGTCTGCAAAAAGACCAACTTCCTCAGATCATATCTCTGCAAAGATAGCGCAAAAAGCTCTGAAATTTGGACCCAAGATTCAGCGCGATGTCTTCTCAAATCGTTTTTTTTAGCTTCTGAAATGTCGCAGAAAAAAAGGTTATAGTGAAAATGCAACGATGACCTATTTGGAGCAGCGAAACCCTAGAATCCAAAGCTCTGATACCAAATGTTATGAAACCAGCTCAAGAAAAATATAGAAAAAATAGATCCATGCCTTAGAATTCAGCCTCTTTGAGGGGGAAACCTCCTTTACATTACATAAATGAACAATTCTTGGATGATACAAATGAAAAGACCTCCTTTCTATATATAGGAGTCTAAGGGGTCATAACATAATCAGAGCCTACATAACAATAATAATGTAAGGGCAAAATAATAACAATAGTGGGCTTCTAGGGGGCACAATAGTAACAATATGGGCACTACATGGGTACATCAATATATTAAGTGGGTTGTACTAATAACAATAAGGGGTTACACTAGTATTATAGGTGCCTAACAACTGCCAATCAGAAGTATTTCCAATTTTCAATAGTTTGAACAACTCTTCCTTGTTAGATGGGAGGTGAAGAAAAACCCTTTGCAAATATTGATCGACTATGAGAATCTGAACAGAAACCCAGGGGAAACAATTTAGGAGTTTTCAGCCAGGTTCAATAGGGTTTATAATTCAATCCTTGCTAATATTAATCCCCCCTAGTTTAGCCCTACTTCACTATACTAATGGTTTTGATACTGAGCTAGCTTATCAACTCAGAGAAATAAATCATGCTACATTGGAAGATATGAAAAACAATGCTATAGGAGTGGAAGCAAATTTGCTAGCTAAAAAGGAAAAAATGAAGACAAAGAGGAGTAGAATTTAAGGATAAGCCATCCTCTTCAAAAAACACCAAATTTGATTTTATGTTAAAGACAATAGAGAAATTGGTTGACAAGTTAACCCCTCCTACAGGTGAGCCTCAACCCCAAGTTAGAAATCACAATTTTAGAAGGCTACATGGACCTTAGGCTTGCTAGAAGAATCCAGATGAACAACGAATAATCAGAGCTCCATTTCCTAAAAAATTTGTTGACGAGGAAGATAATGAAGAGACTGAATAAGAACATATTAACTACTTTGATGATGAAGAAACTTAGGTATTTCTAGCTATAGAGGAGCATGATAGGTCTGTTGAATGTTCAGAAGAAAGGGATAGTAATAAATTGATGATTGACTCAGAAATATATCAGCAAGGGTATAATAATGCTATTGCTAATTTCCAGAGACAATAGAACCTCAAAGGAAGAAATGTGGTTATTTCTAAACCTCCTCCAGTGAAAGATACAATTGAGAAAAAACAAACTAAGCCCAAGAAAGAAGATGAACCTAAGAAAATAGTGGAATCAAAGAAGGATACATCTAAGAAAGGTGATGAAAGCAGAAAAGAAGGAAATGTCAAGGATTTGGAAAAAGTTAAGCCTTATTTGCGTTTAGAAAATGAGATAGGAAAGGTTAAAATATGCATTCCTTTTGTTGAATTTTTGAAGAATAAGCAATATAAAGAACACATTATCAACATGATAAAGGGCTCACCAATTTATCAAACATTGAATACCAATAATCAAGATTCTTTGAATATCCAAGATAATTCACCTACATTCTTATTTGGTCATCATGCTACTGAGATAAATGAAGATGTGCACCCCTTTTATGTGAGCTTTAAAATTCATGCTATGTTTTTTCATAATGCAATGCTTGATTCATGAGCTTCACACAATTTATGCCCAAGATTGTTATGGATAATTTGGGGCTGGATATTACTAGACATTATAAAGATTTGTTTTCATTTGATTCAAGAAAGGTGCAATGTTTAGGGTTGATCAAAGATCGGTTTGTGAACTTGACTCAAATTCCAGCAAAGAGTATTGTGATGGATGTTGTGGTGGCAGATATACCACCAAGGTTCAGAATGTTACTTTCTTGTTCTTGGGTAGCCAAAGTGGGTGGTACTATGCAAATGGACATTTCATATGCCTCCATCCCTGTTTTTAGAGAAATAAGGAGACTCTACAGGGGATTTCAAATGAAATATGTGGTAAGTAGTAAGGCAGAACTAGAAAATCATCCTATTTATGCTGTAGATACTGATTTTGGGTCACCAATTTTATATAATGGCTTGAATTTGAAGGAAGAAAATTAGCAGCAACTGGAAGATCAAGTTCAAAAAAAGATGAGCAAGTAGCTGACATATATGAGACATGAAGCATGATTTTTGATGGGTCTATTTGAAAAGAGGGATTAAGAGTTGGTATATGGATCATTCCACTAGATGGAGCTAGTCAAGTGTATTCTTTCAAGTTATATTTTGAATTCTTTAATAACATAGTTGAATATGAGGCTTTAATTATCGATTTGAACATGCTCAAGGAGCAAAAAGCTAAACGGATCCACATTTTTGGAGACTCAGAGCTAATTATAAATCAGGTTAAAGGGGTATATCAGAAAATTCACCCAAGGATGAGATCTTACATAAATGAACTTTGGGACTTATTTGATAATTTCTTTGTTGAACCCAAAATTTTTGTAGTTTCTAAACAAGAAAATTGTATTGCTGATTCACTAGCTAGTACAACAAGTATGTTTAAAATTCCTATTTATCCAAATAAGAAATATCATATAGAAATGAGATATAGACCTACCATTCCAAATGACATTAAACACTAGTAGGTCTTTGAAGATGATCGACAAATAAAGAGATTTTTGGAAATGACAAATGAGTTTGCCAACAATCCTATTGATAAATATAGAGATTCAGATAACCAGGCTGATACAAATGATTTTTTAAATGTTATAGGTGACCAGAAAATAATTCAGCTCAACAATACTTTCTTGCCTAGTGGATTAATGCCTCTGGAAAAATATTTTGACAACAATGATGTGGCTATTAAACCAAATATGAAACCTAATAGTAATGAATTACATGACTGTAATTTAGGCAAAAAAAGAGCTGAAAGTTGTCAAAATTTACAATTCTTTAAAAGGGGAGAAAAGGAGAAATATGTTGCTTTAATTGAATTTTTTATTTTATTTATTTATTTATTGATTTATTGATTTATTTATTTATTGATTTATTTTATTTTATTGATTTATTTTATTTTTTATTTATTGATTTACTTATTTTATTTATTTTAATTTATTTTTTTTTATTTTTTTTGATGTCATTTCACAGAAATATGAATATTTAAGGGTTTATGATAGAAGTATAATTCAACATATTATACCCTTAAAGGAAAATGAAAATCTTTCAAGTAGAAACTGAGGAGAATAAATCTGAAGTTGCTGCGATCAATAGAGAAAGAGGTGAAAAAGTTGTTGGATGATAAGATTATAATTCCTCTGAGATTTTCAAAATGGGTTTCTAACCTTGTATGCGTGAGAAAAAAGAATGGGGATATTCAATTGTGTGTGGAATTTTGAAATCTAAACAAAGTATCATTAAAGGATAATTATCCACTGCATAAGATGGAGCACATTTTGCAAATTGTTGCTGGTTCAGAGAGGACTTCAATGTTATATGGTTTCTCAAGGTACAATAAGATATTGGTGCATCCTAAATAACAAGAAAAGACAACCTTCACTACACCATGGGGAATGTTCATGTACTCCAAAATTCCTTTTGGATCAATGAACATAGGAGTTACATTTCAAATGGAAAGGGAGATAGCCTTTGCAGGGGAAAAGGATAAGTTTTTGGTAGTCTATCTAGATGATATCACAGTATATTCAATATCTAATTCAAAACACTTAAAACATCTTAGGCAATTATTTTTGAAATGAAAAAAAATTTGGTATTTAACTGAACCCCAACAAATCACATTTTGCTATGAGAGAGGGTAAGCTATTGGGTAACATATTATCTAAATATGACATCCAAATTGATATAGAGTGAGTTGAAGAAATAAAAAAGCTCGAGTTACCCACAAGTAAAAAGGAGGTCCAGTCATTTTTGGGTAGAGTAAATTTTTAGCGAAGATTCATTCCAAACTTTGCTGAAATATTAAGGGTAATTGACAACATGTTAAAGAAGAATAGTGAAGTCAAGTGGACACTTGTAGCCAAGCAATATTTTGAAGAAATCAAATTAGTGATAACTAAAGCCCCTATTCTTATCAACCCAAATTTCTCAAAAGAATTCCTAGTGTTTTGATTTGCTTCAAAACACACTATTTTAGGAGTCTTGCAGAAAAATAAGGACAATCAGGAGCAACCCATTTCATTTTTTGGAAGAAATTTAAGAGATTCAGAGCTATAATACAACCTTATGGAAACATAGGCCTTTCATTGGTAAAAGCACCAAATGATTTCAGGGTATATGTTCTGCACTCTCATGTAATAGCATTTGTTCCCAATGTTGTTGTAAAGGACATCCTAAGTCATCCTGATAGTGATGGTCGAAGAGGAAAGTGGATAGAAAGATTATTGGAGTATGACCTAGATATTAAACCAACAAAGTTAATCAAAGGCCAGGGTCTAGCAAGACTGATGGGTGAAACTAATTGTGACACTTCGGGCATAATTTTTTCTCAATCTTTTCTAATGATTCAGAAGAAAGGCTAGTCCTTAAATTATTTAATGAACTTAGAACTTACGCCTGGAACAAGGACATAATATATGTTTTGCAAAAAATTGGAAGCCCCACCAAGGATGAGTTAAACCAAAGCACGATATTTGATGCTGAAAAAGTGCCAAGTTCTGTTGTCTCGATGGTTACTTATTTTGGAAAGATCCAACAAGGATCCTTTTGAATTGTCTCATTGAAGCTGAAGAAAAAAGATGGTAGAATAATTTCATCAAGGAGTGTATGGAGTGCATCACTATTGGAAAGCCACAACAAACAAAATCCTTAGGGCATGCTACGATTGGCCAACTATTTTTGCAGTCGTACACATAGAAGTAGCAACCTATTTAAAGTTTCAAATTTTTGAAGGAAAAACAAAATTGATGTCATTACCTCTGAAGAAAATCTCATTAGAAACTCCTTTTCAATAATGGGGGTTAGAATTTATTGGAGAAATTCATCCACATTCTTCAAGACAACATAAGTGGATATTAACTGCTACAAATTACTTCGCTAAATGGATTGAAGCCATACTAACAAGACATGCTACTGATAATGCGATGATTCAATTTTTAGAGTGTAGATTTTAAGATTTGGTTGCCCTAGAAAGATAATAAAAGATAATACTCATTCTTTTAAATCTCATAAAATTGTCAAACTTTGTGAGAATTATCTTGTTACCTTAGGTCATTCGACAGCATATTACCCTTAGGGTAATGGACTGGCTAAATCATCTAACGCAAGTTTAGTCAGAATCATTAAGAATCTATTAGAAGAAAACAAAAAGGCTTGGCATACCAAGTTGAAGTATGTATTGTGGGAATATAGGATCAACATCAAAAGGTCCATTGGCACATCATCATTTCAGTTAGTCTATGGCAAATAAGTACTTTTCATATTTTCCTTGAGTATACCTGTGATGATTATTGAAGGAACATGATGCAGAGCTTGGTGATTTAAAAAAAAAGGACTAATCAGCTTATTGAAGTACAAGAGATAAGATATAAAGTATATAATCAGTCTCACTTTCCTAGGACAAAATCAAGTAGATCCATGATAAGAAGGTCAAGGAGGAATATTCTAAGAGTCAGGATTTAGTCTTGAAGTGGGATGCCATATTTGAGGAAAACTGGAAGCATGGAAAGTTCAAAAATTTATGGAAGGGACCTTATAGAATTTTTTCTTTCAGAGGTAATAATTATTTCATTTTGGAATATCTAAATGGATTTTTGTTGAGTGGAGGTCCAATAAATGGACGCTTCCTAAAACATTTCCTGGTTTGAGAAATATCAATTTTCACAGTTCATTGTACATATCCATGTTCAAAGCATTTTTTAGGATTGGAAAATAACTTTGAAGGATTTGAAGCCTAAGGTGAAGGCTATAAGATCCTTATTAGTGGTTGTCATACTTTAAAGAAATTTCAGTTTCATTTTTTCAGTTAAGCAATCCAAAATGTTTATTTTTCAAAATAAAACATATTGAAATTTTCAAGTTTCTTCATAGGATATTTTCAGACTTTTCCAGCTCAGTGGATCAGGCACATGGTCTACATGTTTTGTACTGCCTCATGGGGAGACAATATCCCCATTGGAGCCAACTATTAACACAAAGTGTGTACTTTCCTAAAGGTTCACAAGTTATGATTTTTCAGTCAATTGTGTAAGCGGTGTAAGGACCTATCGAAAAGTTTTATGTAAAGTATTATATAAACCTAGGGACATGTCAAAAAAAATAATTTCACCTAACCCTAATCTTTCCCTAATTTTTTTCAATGAAATCAGCCTATCCCAAGCCTACGACTGACGCTACAAAATATTTTCGTAGCATTGCGCTACTAAATATTTTCGTAGTGCTCACTAAAAAAATTTAAACATAGGTTTTAAAGCTACTAGCCCTATCATTTTAAATGCCTAAGTAGTGTTTCACAAATTGCTATCCCTTTTCATCCTTGATGTGACATTTTGCAGTATTTCTAAGCTCAATAATGAAGTCTAAAATCAAACCCTTAAAATGCCCAATTTTCCCTAAACGATCATTTCTAGCAAACCCAAAATATCATTTGCAGTGCACAAGAAGGTTGTGGAAGGGTTTACAAAATCTAGCCAGGAGGATTCAAGATTGTAGAAGGATTTGCAGTGTTAGAGCATTTGTAAGATGGGAAGAGCAAGCCACGTGGAATGTTTTGAGCCAGACGAAATGTATTTTTAGGTTTATCCAGAGATGCTATCCCTGTTCCTAAGTGAAGGTTGTGAGTCAGTCTTCCATCACTTCAATGGACATAAATTGAGTTGGTGTCATGAATTTATATATTCTTTTGATGGCAACACAACCCAAATAAGAAACCTACAACTTCGAGTCACCGAGGATTCCATTGTAGAGGCCACGAGTTTGCCTACTGAGGGAAAAAGATGGTTGAAAAAGCAGAGAAAATATAACATGGACCCAAATTTATTCTTTAAGGAGGATTTCCAAGACCAAGATTGGAACACAGGAGTCCCCCAGAACGTGCTGAAGCTTGAATGGTCTAATGCTCTCGAGACTGTGCAACTCTTTTTCACCTATGAAGGCAGGTACTCTAAAGTTTATTTGTATCGCATGTGGTTTGTATGTCATTTAACAGGCTTCAATAAAATGAATTTACCCTATTTTCTTCATCAAAGTCTGCTTAAAATGTCTACCAAAGCTAGAACCAAACCTTAGCTTTCACCTCATATTTTTCATCATGGCATAATAAATATATTATATACTTATGAGTTGAACAAGCATTTGGAACAACTGAGACAAAGAAATATGAGAACCCTGTACCTAGAAGGCAAAGGAGAGGTAAAACTAAAATTTCTGTTAAGACCATAGCTCAAGAAACAGAGGGAGAGCCTAGTCATATCCATTTTGAAGAACATATTGGAAAACTTGCAAAAGAACCAAAGGTTAGGGTCTATGAGAGGAGAAAAAGAAGACAACAAAAGAAAATTCTAGAAGAAGAGGAGGCAGAACAGAAAACAGAAAAATCTGAAAAAGAGAAGCAAAGCATGGAAACATGGGATGAAGAAATAGAGGCAGAGCCTAGGGTTTACTGTAGAAAACCCCATACTCGTCTTGCAAATAAATTAAGATTGAGTTTAAACGCAAATATAAACCCTAAGATCAAGGAAGTGGTGATTGTTGATGAAGATGAAGGAATTGTGAAGGTTTCAAAGAGTAGAAAGAAGGCCACCAAACAGAGGAAAACAAAGTATGCAAGCATAAAAGGGAAATAAACCTTAAAAGATAGAAAAACCATACAGAAAGGTAACAAAAGGATGACAAGGAGCTAAGAAAAGCTAAAACTTCTTGCTTAGGCTGCATAAGCTATGGAAGAGTGATCAGTTTACCTAATTGGTAGAGAAATATGTAAAAACTATTTTGTTGAAAAAACCCTAATTCAACTTCAATATTTTGGCATGCTTAATTTCATCTTTTTGACAACTAGTTTATTTTCAATATACTATGGTGATATGTCATAAAGGGTTTTGTGGCTAAGGGAGGGCAGAAAATATGAGTCAACATAAGAGAAAAGAACCTTAAAAAAGTAAATAGTTACATAGGACAATTGCACAATTTTAAGAAATTTTGCAGGTTCATTGTATCTCATGAATAGCTACAAAGGAGGTCTACGTGTGGAAATGACGCTGCGTGATCCTAAAAACTGGTGAACAATTCTAGATCCTACAAGATAGTTATGGCTCGTCCTTTTTCTAGAAGAATAGTAGGAGATATGTGCAACCGTTTCACAAGATAATTTGACCAATGTTATGTGCCAAATAAAGATTCGAATAGATAAAAGGATATGATTTTAATTATATTTTGCAAATTAAACTATCAGATATTGTAAATAGTTTTCAGTTTTGCTACCAGACTTTGTGGATTTGAAACCTTTATGTATTTTTTGTACATAATACATCAGAAAGGAGGAAAAAATGTTGGATTTTCAAGTTTTGGAGAATAAACTATTGCTCTATTTTGTGATCTTTTATGAGTATTAATTACATGAAGTGCAGAAGTACAGAGTGCTTTCATACCAAAGATTCATGACAATGACGTTTTTAAGTTTGTCTCCTTTCTTACGTTTATGTGATTCCCTTCTCAATTGTTCATTTATATGTAAATATTATAAGTATTTACACTGAAAGTAAATGTTGTGGGACTCATCGTTTATTAGATGCTCCATTTCATAAAGTTAAATAGTCACACTTTTTCCTCTAAAGTCACATTTGAAATTCATCCATTGTTAGATGCTTCAAATATGATGGAATGTTATTCCTTTTTCCACTTTCATATTGCAACGATAATATTCACATATAGACATTATTTATGTTGCCTTTGTTTACTGGAGCATTTTATAGTCATTTATAATCTTTATAAATGCTCAGATTTGACTCCATGCTCAACAGTTGATATTTTTTCAACCCTACCAAACCAACCCCTATTTTGTTATGACCTTATTGAAGATCTAGCAATTGTTTGGAGACACAAAAAGTTGCTAAACATTTAGTGATTAAATTGTCAGAGAGAGCTCTCTCAAGATTGAAGTGGCTAACCTTCAATCTGTAAGCCTGGTTTGACAAGGTTACCTTAAGCATTTCTATCTCACAACCAAGAGAAAATTCTTGCATAATAATAGGTTGTGCAATATTTAGAAAAAAGTACTGTTATTTCTTAAGCCTAAAAACACATTTTGTGACTACTCAGAAGCTCAAAATGATTATGAGGTTGGTGCAAATTTGGTTCGGGAAATGTTGGTCTACTACATTTTGAAAGTGAGGAACCGTTGAATATAAAATCACATAGTAACATCAACCTAAGGTAGCCATTGGATTTTCATACCCTCCCTATTTGTGCATGTTACTGCAAAATCTAACACTTTAGTGCAAATCCTCACTAAGCAATCTAAATTAAGAGAAATAATCATATTGGTATCCACTATCACCCTAGAATCTATTCCTTTGCTATTATGTGGTCAGATGTAATCCAGACAAGGGAGGATTCCGTAGCATATTGTATAGATTAAGTAACCCAAGCAATTTAGACTAAATATCTCCTAAGTGTTCTACTAGACAAATTACCCAAGGATAAATATTCAAAGATTAGGGTTTTGGGTGAGTTAAGGTATAAATATGAGATGGTGAGTTCAAAGGATCCTATGTATAAATATAGATGGATTAGTAAGTCCTAAATAGGATTAAATAGGTTCCTAAACACATGAAATGAAAAAATTATAGTTTGCTACTATAAACTATGGTTTTACTTATTAAAATTACAACATGCAAATAGTTATAACAAAAACTATAAAACAACCCCATATATATTATAATCAAATAATAATTAGGGATATTCAATGGGTAAATAAGGAATTTAGTTACAACGATTTTCAATGCCTAAAAAAAAAAAAAAAAAAAACCTATACATCAACCTTAATTAATGGCCGAAAATGCATGAAAAATAATACTTTTACTTCTTTCCAATTTAGTGCATGCAAAGTCTAACCCTAGGACTGTAAGTTCCTAGGTAAATAATGCTAAAAATGTATAATTTTTGTAACCTAACACTAATTTACCTTAGAAAACATAATGAAATAAAATTTAGGGTTTTATACTTGCTATTTAAAGGTATTGACACAAGAGAATGGATTAGTTCCTTTGTCAATCAAGCGTAATTGGAGTCCAAGGATATATTTATATGAAATAGGACCCATGAAAATGATTTAAAGGAGAGAGAGAAAGATAAAATTAGCTTTATCAATTGCTAAAAACCTAGTGTCCTTCAATATTCTCAGAGACAATATGGGAGGAAGCTACACCTAGGTTTCTCAGTAAAAACTTAATGATAATCTTGTCTAGGAGATGTTAAAGCCACAAAATATTCAACAACAGTTAGGTAAAATTTTTATTAAAACCCTAATTCTACAACAAGTACAATATAGAAGAAGATAATTACAATAAATTATCACAAAACTATCATATAATCACCATTCATCATCTAATTCTAAGAGAACCATCCAACCACAATATCCTCTCCAAGATTTGTTTTTCAACAAGCTAATACACACTACTCTCCAATTATTTGTGACAATGATTGAAGGTTAATTTGACTTCACTCTACTTATATGAGGGAGATCAAGTTGATTTAATCCAAATTTAGTTTAAAATACATAAAAGTAATAAAATGTGATTACAAGTTGGATATGTTACAAATTGATCGCCAAAGATATCTAAATCAATGATAAAACATAAAAAACCAAGGCTCTATTAACCCATACATGTGAGAAAAAAAATCCTCCAAGGGTGATGCCATCCTCTGAAAGGTGTCTCTCTTATCAAAATGTGCCATGGATGAATAAAGGGATTGCATCTTATAGCAAAATTCAGTTCTCCTCATGAAATGGTGTCTAATAATCAAGCAAGGCTCCATCATCCAAAACTTCATCCTCAACCAAGGTTAGGTCATCAATATAAGGTACATGAATGGGACACCATGAATTTAAGGCATGTCATCATCATGTTGAGTAGTGTATCATCCCATCCAAAGAGTCTCAAATCATCATCATCATAAAATTAACTCAAAAATAGGGAAATATTTATCAAGAAGGTTCAATGTTAGCCCAAGGTGTCCTATCATCTTTTGGGAAAATCATCTCTTTAAGAAACACCTTGGGTTAGGTGTGCAACTATTCAAGTCCTAGAGGAATAGAAAACTATCATCAATTGTGCTAAAGGCATCCCAAGGTCATTGCTCCTTAAAAAGTGGTCAATTTCCTAGATTTGGTGCTTCTTGGAGTCATTAAGTGGTTCCCGTTGTCCTCTTAGAAGTGTTGGATAAGAATCATACAATAATTCAAGAAATTGAAATTGCACTTGGGAGGAAACATCTAACACAACTCATGGAATAAAGTGAGATAAACATAATAGGCACACAAACCATAAGAGTACTAAAGTGCACCATATTCAATGAAAAATGGCATCAAAACTCTTCACACTGGCATCGTCTTCGAATATATTTCTAGCTTAAACCTTGTAAACAAGATATCTTGTTGATGTATGAGATAATCACCACAAAGCCTTATTAGTTTCTTTCAATCCTAAGGGGAGGAATAATTCCTAGGATGACCCATTAATTAGCAGGTGAAATTGATCAATGACATGGTATGGGTTTTAATTCATGGAGGATGCCATAATATTGCAATAGTTACAAAATTCAAACATCCTTGAGTGTTATGATGTGAAGAGGGAGAAATCATGGTGCCTAAGTTACCCCTTTCCTTGACCTATCTTTACCACCCATCTTGTTTGCCTTTTTCTTCATTGATATTATTTTTCTTTTACAAATATGGATTTGGTTATAGGAATTCACTGATTCATCACCAAATCATCATTGAATCCTTAAAGATGAAATGTTTCATCACTCATTGAGGCTGTGATATGAAATTTACTTTTATTTAGATAGCTCACTCTTAAATAAGAACTAGGTAAGTGCTAATGAGGGGGGTAGAGCTCAGGATAAGCTATTTTCCACACACTTTCATTTATCCTTGACGATCTTTTGAAGTTTAAAATTATGGCTCATGATTTTTCCTTTATATCTATTGCATCAACCTCTTAGGGAAAATTTTATAGGCCCCTACTTAAGAATGACGAAAACAAAGAACCGATACTAGTGATAGATAAAAATCAACCCAAATATGGGATGTGGATACATGGGGAATATAGAAGGTGTTACACATGGATGAATATGGACACAAAACATCTATTTGAGCCTCATATTTGTGCCCCTTGTATATAGTAAAAGAAAGGCCTAAAGGAATTTTACCTTGGACTAGGGGGAAGTGATAAACACCATGGTGAAGCAAGGGAACAAAGGTATACACTGCAACAAAAAAGGTCATTGGTGAAGGTCACACCTGTGATGAACCTTTAAGGTCCATCTCCAATGTCACATATGGTGACGGTCCTTAAAAAAACGTTGTTGTAAGTGTATATATTGATGGTCCTTTAAGGTTTGTCACCAAAGACATTTTCAATGAAACTTTTGGTGAGGGTCGTTAAAGGCCCATCACTAATTCTCTCTTTGGTGACACTTCTAGTGACAATCATTTATTGACCCTCACCAATGCTTTTTTTGGTTGCTTTTGGTGATGGTAAAATAATGTTCATCATCATTGATCATTCCAATGAGTTTTTGATGACGCTATGTGCTTGTTACTATATTTTTTGTCAAAAGATAACAACTTAAGACCATTGTTATGGAGTATTTTTCATTATGTGTCCAAGGCCACAATGGTTAGAGTCAATCAATTTGTTAAGAAGTAATTAGTGTGTATCACTTCCCTCAAGTAATGAGAATATAGTTTTCCTATGAGTCACATGATTCATCTCTATTAGGTTTATTATCTAGCAAATCCCATTTAGATAAAGTTACACTAGTGTGTGTAGGAACTATATTATTTAATACATAATCAAGCTCTGTCAATTCTATTAATGAGAGACACCTAACACTCCTCAACAGTCTTGGCACACCTTAAAATGCTTTGGCACATAAGAACATTCCTTGGAACCTCGCATGTCATCGAACATATTTGTACCTAGAACATCTTGCCATGACTAGGATTCCCAAGCACATGTTGTCATGCCCTAACACAACATATCACTTTCCTAGCATGTGTTATCATGCCCTGTAATCCCTAGCATGCCCTAGAACACCTTGGAATGCATTGACATACATTAGCACTTAGCACTTCACATGTATTGTAACCTATTATTAGTGTGCCTAGCATGTCCCTTTTGAAAAAGATAAAGTTTCGACTTATTCACCATCTTATGTGTTCATTTCCTTGCATTTTAGCTTGGTTCTTCCTTTTGTTTCCTTGACACTCCTTGACACACATTAGCATACCCTGGAACCCTACACATTCTAACATTCCTTAGAACCTGACATGTCTTGGCATGCCTTGGCACTATTTGGCACATGTTAGAACACCATGGAACTCCCTAGCACACTCTGGCACTTCTTGAGATGACTTGATATTTCCTAGCATGCCTAGCCAGTGCTTAGCATACCTTGTTACTCCCTCCTTGGCATTACAATTAGCACTCATTGAACCTCCTTGACACACACTCATATTCATTTACTTCCATGTATTTTGACCTAGTGCTCCCTTGTGTTGTCCTAGTACTCCCTAACAATTCTCAGCATGCATTGGCACTCTCTAGAACACCTTAGCACTCTTCGACATGCCGTGCCACTTCATAGCATGCATAACACTCCCTGACACACATTGGAACTTGAAACGTGTTGGCACTTGGAAAGTCTTAGCATGTATGGCATGCGTTGTGATGCCTTGGTATGCTTTGGCATGGTTTAATATTAAGTTTATTTGAGAGAGATTATTGGAAAGTATATGAGAAGTAACAAAGGAAGATTTGACACTTAGAATGAACTAATACTTGGCACTTAGCATCTATTGGCACCTAGTGTTTGTGTGCCTAGTGTAACCCTCTTGGAAAAGGTAAATTGATGACTTATTAACCCTCTTATGTGTTCATTTATTTGTAGTTTAACTTGTTTCTCCATTTTGTTTCCTTAACAGTCCCTAGCACACATTGTCACACCCTTGCACATCTTGGCATGACTTAACACTTGGCACATCTTAGCATGTTTGACATGCCTTCACACTATCTGGTGCATGTTAACATGCCCTAGAATTCCCTAGCATGCATTGGCATTCATGCCCTCACAACTAGCTGGCCTTGCATTTTTCATGACTTGGGAACCCAATCAAGTCCTTGGATACTACAGTTCATGTGACATTGACCCGCTTCAACCGCAACAACTTGACCAATTGCACCTACTACAAGTAGATTGTGCCTTGTTCACCTAAGAACTTCCTATAACTCATCTTAGGTCACATATGTCCAAGATCAACTTGTACCACTTTTCTCGTTATAAAGGCAAGGATCACATCTAGCCATGACCATAAAACAACTAAGCAACATATCTTACAGATGAAATATTTCACATGTATGTCCATTTCATATAAACAATAGAGCATTAATTGATAGTTTACATGAACCACAAGATGAACAAGACATACAAGATATAATCCGACACAAGTTGAGTGCCCCAAATATTATACATAACAATGTACAATATGTAATTATCTAGAATAGTTTAAAACATGAGCACGCGACCAAAGTGTGCCACATCTCATATAAAAATAATAGCTAACGGAAAAATAGTGTTGTGCCCAGAAAAAAGTCTCTCATTGTCTAAAACTACTATTTCAAGGCCCTTATCGCAACCGTAGGTTTGCCTCCTACAAATCCTATTCTGAACTTCTCCTAATACACTTTGTCCTTGACACACTTGAATTCCCTGACACTCCCTAAAACACACTCTTATTCATTCCTTTCGATGCATTTTGACCTAGTTATCCCTTGTGATACCCTGATACTCCATAACTCTCCTCAACATGCATTGACTTTTTTTGGCATGTGTTAGCACGCCTTTTCATTCCTTGGCATGCCCTGACCCTCCCTAGCTATCATGCCCTAACAACTACACTTACTTAATCTGCAACCCAGGAACCCAACCAAGTTCTTGCTTGACTACAAGAGCTTGACCAAGTTACAATTACTACAAATAGACTATGTCGTTGAATTGTGTAGCTTGGGAGGTACCCCACAAGCCTAGTGAGATGGGTTTATGTGAGTTTAGTCACAAAAGGATTTGTGGGAAAAGAACCCAAGTGAATGGGTTTTGGACCCAAGATGGGGTTTAAATTAAAAGAAAACTAAAAAGGAAAATTAATATTTTTCTAAGGTCTAAGTGGCTAAAACCCTTAAGTTCTATAGGGTTCCTAAGAGGCTTATGAAAATATATTTAAGGAGGCCTTAGGATGAAGGGAAGAATACTGAGAGAGAAGGAGCTCATTTGGTCAAGGAGGCCAAGAGAGATTTAGTCCTAAAGTAGGTCGAGTTAGAGGGATAAGTAAGGGTTGCTAAAGGGAGGCCATGATCATACACCAAGATTAATATCATCGTGTGAAGGTTCACAAGAATGTCACCTACCTTAATGAGTTTGAGCTAGGAAGTAGTATGGCATATTGCTGGTTTTCTTGTCGTAGATCAAGCTCAAGAGAGGTTGCTCATGATAATTTGGGCATGCAATTTCAATGGTGTCTTTGTGTGAAGGTTGCATAAAATTATGAAATAATAGAGAGGTTTGAGACCCTACCTTGTGGTGGTTAGTAGGACGCAAGGTCTATGATAAATACCAACACAAATGGAGGAGGGCATGCACTAGAATTTAGGTAACATAAGTAGCCGCATGCGTAATATTGACTAAGGTAACCCTAGTTTGAGCATCGTAGAGATCTAAATTTCATGTCAAGATTCAATTAAAGAAATGCCCAAAATCTATGGATCCATATGAGCTAGGCCGAGTCTCTTATGGAGGCAAGAGTTGTTGTTTTTTCTATGGGTGGATAATGTTTGTTCTAAAGCAATTAGAACAAAAGTATAATGCCCTAGTTAGGGCAATTTCCTAGCATGTTTAGTCCATGTGGTAGGTCCTCAAGACTATGAAAAATATACATAGAAGAAGAGGGGTTTTGACCCTTAGAGTTAGGTTTATATATGCAATATATACCATAGATCTGGAAGATGGTTTGAAGAAGTATGTGAGGAGATAACATATCCAAAGGAGGGTGGAACCTAAGAAGAATATTGAGCAGAATAAAAGTGCCATATGAAGAATGGATTGACATGAAGAGGAGTTGATTTTGGTGGAATGCCCATAGAGTTTTCGACATAAATTTGAAGCAACCTATAAACAATTAGTCAATGGACAATTAGAGGATGATTTGTGACCCTAGTTCAGTCATCTACAAAAGGTTAGAAGGATGATAAGAGTGTAGTTAAGATCTGTTCATAGATTGGACACCAAAGAAATTGGTACACAAGAACAATTAGTTAGAGAGGGATAAAATCATTGTTAGGTGGCAGATTTGAAGAGCCCTAGATGAGGGAAGTGTTGTGGTCCCTGAATCAGCAAAATAATTGATTGTGGTTGGGAAAATTGATGGCAGTCCAAGTATAGTTGGAGGGTTGTTAGGTGACTATCACACAATATCCATAAGTCCTATACTTGTGAAGGAAAACAAGAGTGGTATAAGAGTAGGTGTATTAGGCCTAAGGATATGAAAACTTTGAAGGACTAAAGTGGAAGTAAAGTGGGCCAACCAACTAGCTCTAGTTCACTGTATTGTAGAGGATTGACTTAGTGAGAATAAGGGCATCCTCCATAGCCCTAAACTTTTCATCTTGGAGTAGTAGTATGGAAAAAGTGGGTAGACCAAAGAGATTTTCACAAATGGAGTTGTGAATAGTTGATTGAATACACTAAGTGTTGTAGACATTAAAGGAAAATGGAGGCATCTAGAGGGAAAATTTTGTTGAGCCAAGTTCAGTAATCTAAAGGAGTTGAGCTCATTGATAGAGGCAGATTGAGGAGTTGTGAAATGGGAGGCAAAATGACCTTCCAGATGTGTTCAGGACATGTGGACTGAAGGGGTTGTGCGTGGCCACCATCAGAAAGTAGGTCAAGTTTTGTCTTGTTAAGGATATATTGGTTTTCAAAAGTCTAACGCCAAACCCTAGTTGTATTCCTTATATAATTGTGATTGTAAAGGGCCATGATCCCTGGTATGGCTCTAGCCTATTGTATTATATCATGTGATATAATGAAGAAGGGTTTGAAAAAGTTAAAAATTTTCATGTGCACTAGTTGATTCTTTGATGTGTTTAGATTTCATTGTGCATTAAAGTAGATGTGTTGTGGCACTTGAGTGTGTTTGCATATAAGATTCTAATACCAAACCCAAATTCTCATGTTCTGTGCAAATTCAACGTATGTCTTATTCACCTAAGAAATACCTATAACTCATCATAGGCTACTCATGTCCAATATCAACTCACTCCACTTAACAAGTTACTAAGACAAGGCTCACATCCAATCAAGGCAGTAAAATAACTAAGCAACATAGTTTACATTTTGACATGCCATATGACCTGGCATATATTAGAATTCCTTGGCACTATGTGGAACATGTTAGCATCCCCTAGATTACTTGTCATGCTTTGGAACTCCCTAACACACACTACCACACCCTAACATGCCTTGACACTCTAGAATGACTTGGAATTACCTAACATATAACCTTGTCACTCCCTCATTAGCACACCTGAAACTCACTCACACTCCCTATGACACTCTCTTATTTGTTCATTTCCATGCATTTTAAACTAGTTCTACCTTGTGTTTCCATGGCACTCCCTAACACTTCCTGACACACATTTACACACCTTGACACTTGGCACATCTTGGTATGTCGCCCTGACACTCTATCATTCCTTGGCACTATTAAGCATTCCTTGTCACTCCCTTGTTAGCACTCCTAGAACTCACTAACATTTCCTGTCACACACTCTTATTCATTCATTTCCATGAATTTGAAAGTGATGCTCTCTTGGGTTTCCCTAGCACTCCCAAATAGTCCCTCACATGTATTAGCACACCTTGGAAGTTGGCACATCTTGGCATGTTGCCCTGGCCTCTAGCATACCTTAGCACTGCCTAGCATACCTTATCACTCCCTCATAAAAACCATAACTCACTGACACTTCCTATCATAAACTCTTATTCATCCATTTCCATGCATTAATCTGACCTAGTTATCCCTTGTGTTTCCCTTGCACTCCCTAACACTTCCTAGCATGCGTTGGCACACCCTGGTACTTGGCACATCTTGGCCGCATGTTTCCCTGGAACTATAGCATGCCTTACCACTGCTTAGAATACCATGTCACTCTCTCCTTAACACACCTAAAACTATCTGGCACTCCCTTTCACATACTGTTATTCATTCATTTCCATGCATTTTTACCTAGTTTCCTTGAGTTTCCCTAGCATTCACTAACACTCCTTAACACTCCTTAACACACATTGGCACACCTTGGCACTTGGTACATCTTGGTATGATTCCCTAACACTCTAGCATGCCTTGGCGCTACCTATCATACCTTGTCACTCCCTCCTTAGAACACTTGGAATTCGTTAACATGCCCAATCAAACTTATTCATTCATTTCCATGCAATTGAAACTAGTGCTCCCTTGTATTTCTTTGGAAATACCTAACTCTCCCTAGCATGCGTTGGTGCCACACCCTAGCACTTGACACATCTTGGCATGTCTTGGAATGCCTGACATTCCTTGGAACTATCTAGCACATGTTAACACTTGTTGGAATTCCCTAGCACGTCTTGGAACTCCCTAATTATCATGCCCTTATAGATAGCCTTACTTTTTTTGCGATTTGGGAAACCAACCAAGTCATTGAAAAACTACTGTTGTGCCTAGCCCAAAGTCTCCCTTTGTATAAAACTACTTTTTTCCAACCCCTTATTGCAATCGTATGCTTTCCTCCTGCAAGGCCTATTCTAAAACTCCCCTAACACACTTTGTCCTTGGGACACAATGAGACTCATCATTGAGTAATTATATGGGCCTTAATTGGCCTTAATTCACCTCCTAGCTTAGTCAAACCAACTATTCTCACAACTTATTGCATTCTTTTGGTTATATTTTGTTTATGAAATGAGTTAGACTTGGATATTTGGCTTTGTGGTCTAATGTGCATGTAATGCATGAATAAAGGATAAAAGCAAGGAAAAATGCAGGTATAAAGGATAAAATCAAGGAACTATGGCAAAGACCTTGGTAAGACTAGAATGGGACAAGGGAGAGTAATTATAGGAGGTAAATCCTCCTCATTTACTACCCCTCCATTCAAATATTCCTCCACTAGCATGGAGTGCAAACAACCATCACTTTGAATACTAGAAGACAACTGAGCAAGTGAAAAGGACAGAAACCAATTTTTCTTGAGTTAGAAGCCAAGCCTCCCTAATGGAAAGGAAGTTGTTAAAGAATTAAGATGTATAAATAGAGAGGGTTAGGACCTCAGCAGGATTCAAACTTCTATTGTAAAAACTCTACTTTATTTTTGAGCTTCAAAGACTTGTGACAATTTTATCTGTAATCCATGGTTTTTATAATAAGAATAAGTTTTGTTTAAGCCAGCTCTGAGTTAACTCCGAGGGCTGAAACTCTTGGGTTAGGGCTCGACCCAAGCAACCAAAGCTCCTATTTACTATACATGTATGCTAGCATAGTTTCCTAGTTTTCATTGTTCATTTGCTTAAATGGCTTCTTGGTTCTGTTTATTTGTTTAAATAAATTTTTGGTTTACTTGTTCATTTGTTTAAATAGCTTTCTGGTTTTGTTCAGTTCCTTAAGTAGGATTCATGGTTTTTCTGGTTATTTTCTTAGGTAGTTGCATTTTCATTACAGTAGCATAGAGTATATTGGTTGTGCTATAGTTTACTTCCATTTGTGCCTTCTTTCATTTACAGGTTAGCTAGGAAAAAAATATCACTATCAGGATGTGCATACGTGTCTCGGTCTCATCTCCTCCCTCTGGGACCATGACTTGAGGAAGAGACCCTTCAACAACCCCCAAAAACAGGTTTCTGGTTCTTGCATGAGCTATGGAGTTTGTCGTTTGATGTAGTTACTCGTTCACCTCACTATGTTTTTCTGTCATTTACCCTTTAAAAATGTCCTTCAACACATTCTTCATGCATCACTTCGTTGCCGTCTGATCCACGACAAACCTTCACAATCACTGTCCAATCCATTAGTTTTCCCAACTGCCACTTACTTTATGCGCTTTAATTCCCCACCGTCGATTTTCCTCGCTTGATCCGATGCCTATCGCTTCACCCGATCGCCAACTAGCTTGGTCGATCTCCACTTTTGATTAGCCCCACCTTATCTGACAGCTATCACTTCAGTTGATCGCCAACTAGCTTGGCCGATCTCCACTGTTGATCAACCCTGCCTGATCCAACGGCTATCGCGCAATCTTGCGTGAATTATTGCATGACCATTATCCACATGAGAACATGCGATAAAAGTGGTTTTCTCGTGCTATATGTCGTGCAGTAAGGCTTATCGTGTGAAATTTTAAAATACAGCTTACAACCTGAAGGGCGCGCGAGAAACTACTTACCGCCTTAGAAACCCGATCCATCATTTCTGCACATTTCTTTTTCCCACGATACGAACTCTGCTGTCCATCTCTTGACTTCATCCATGTGATAAGATCTCAGCCGTTCATCGTGTGTGTTCATCCTATTCACCCATCTAGTCACTTAATCCACACGATATGATCTCCAACGTTCATCTACTTTGTTAACCTCGTTCGTCCATCCATTTGCTTAATCTCCACGATTAGATCTCGGCCATTCATTTGCTTTATTACCTTGTTCATCCATCCATTCACTTAAGCCTTCGTGACATGATATCCACCATTCATCCTGTTCATTCACCCCATTCATCCATTTATTCACTTAAAGCTCCGCGATAAGATCTCCACCGTCCATCTTCTGTTTGTTGATCGATCCAATGGTCCCTAGGCGCTACTGCATCTCTACGTCCTCCTTTCACCGATTTCGATTTCCGACTGCTTTTTCCACTTGAAAACTGATTTAGATTAGTTTCTTTGCAGCACCTTAGGATAGTTTGATGCTCTTTACTTCTGCAACTTAGATAGCAGCCTTAGGATTAGTGATTGTTTTAGCAATTCTGCTTAGCATGGTTGTTTAATTGGTTAGTTAGGTTATGGTGTGGTTTATCATTACGTGCTGTTTTCTTCAATATTGCAGTAGAAGTAGCTCTCCCTTAGTATAGATTTTCTCTTCTTCAAACAAAGAGTTAAGCTTCTTCTGACCCAATAGAAGTCTGGCTTGGAATCCCTGGGGTCTCTTTCCAGATGAGCAGTGACAACAGGCAGCACCTTCACTTTTACTTGTGCATATAGCACTATCACCTCCAAGTTTGTATGAACCTCGGGTTGATAAGTAAAGCTGGTAGCCCTGGGAGTTGCAACATTATTGTTGCAATACCTAGGCTCATTAATTTTTGGTGCTGTTGTCGGAGAGGTGTCTAAGTAGAAGTAATTACTTCTTTCTTCTATTTTCTAGTCTCCAACATTCTTTTCTTCTACTTATAGTCTTCAATTTTCTTCCATTAGTTTATTTCTGCAAAAGTAATCTAGTAGCTTCCTTTCTTTCATTTTTCATTAGCTTCTTTCCTTTCCATTATGCAAGTACTTTCTCACTTTAAAGGAAATCTTACAAAAACCAAACCAATAACATTTCCTTTCATGCCTCATAGGAATAGGGAAAATTTAGGGAAATTCCTGACAAATACCCCCACTGCATCCAACAGTCAACCTTCTCTCTTCTTCGGTGACTGTGAAGTGGAAGAACCTTTAGGTGAGCAACCTTACATATTTGAAGAACCTACAAGGGAAGAAGAAGAGGAAGAACCCATTCCTACTGAACCAATGGTTGGAAACCAAAATGAAAGGGGAGATAGAGAGATAATTGAGAGTGCCTTCTGCATCATGGAAACCAATGGGGACACTAAGATGAAGAATATAAGCCCCTTTGCTTTACCTCTTTTCCATGGCCTGACCACAAAGGATCCTAACACTTTCCTATTTGAATTTGCTGTTATATGCCAAACCTATGACTATACAGATGATGAGAAAAAGTAAAAAGTGTTTCCATCTACCCTCAAAGATGCAACATTGCACTGGTTCATGGGTTTACGTGGAGATATCATCACAACTTGGGCTCAGATGCAGCAAAATTTCAACAACAAATATAGGGACTGATGTATGTCAAAGGATACTAAAGAAGATAGTTCCAGGATGACCATAGGCTAGGATGGATCTTTAGAAGACTATGAAGAAAGATTCCAGCTTAGTTACAAAAGGGTTAGGGGCACACTTGACCCTGAGTCACTAAAGCTGGACCTGCTTAGAGGAGTAAGGGAGGATCTTCTGGATACCTTACATATGATAGCAAGAGGAGATGTCCACAAATTACCCTATGAGGATATTAATATTGTCTTTAGAAACCATTCTAGGGCAGCAAGGAAAAAGGGTAGGGGTAGTCAACCTATGGCCAGTAAATCACCCTCCAACTTATCCATCAAGGATGAAATTGTATGATGGAAGATTTAAAAAGTGATATGATGGAAACCCTTTCCTTGCAATTAGACACCATGAACATCAAAAGGAATCAAGAGGAAGTAGAGAGAGCCTTGGCCATCTTTTGTCCTAGATGCACCAGGAGGCATCCTAGGATTGAATGTCCATTGAATTGTATCAAAATTTTCCCAGTCTGTGAAGAAAACCACTCCACATACAAGTGACCTTCTTTACCTGGACTCAAAGATGTATATCAAGGAGTTGAAGGTGTCACTGAGAAGCTTTTCTACATCAACCAAAGGAGACCTCCTGGGCATAGACCATACCAACAGGGTATGCAAGGGTCATCCCATGCATATTACAACCCCAACCAAACCACAACTATACCTTCTTGGGGACCCCCTGCTCATCCTTCCTGGTGTACACCCGCTACTTGGTCCTATGCATCTCAGTATCAATCCCAGCTAGCCAACCAATTATTTCAACCTTATGTTCAGCCACAACATTAGTGGAATGCCCCACACTAAGGGTGGAGGCCCCAATTCAACAACGTTCCAACCCTATTGCCTCCACCACCTACCCAACCACAAATCTTGCACTCTGCTCCACCCAAGCAACCCCAGCTGCCTGCCCAACCAAATCCGAACCCAAACAATAGGCAGGCTCAACAAGCATGCAGTGGAGAGACATCATATCCAGCTTATGCTGTAGAAATCCAGGAGATCAACCTAAGATCTGGGAGAATTCTCCCTGATAACCAAATTCCCTCTCCACATGGGGAGGTTCAGGAAGAAAGAGAGGAAAGCAAACTTAAAGTAAATCCACCCTTTCCTGAGAGATTAGCCCAACCACTCCAGCCTACCCAAGAAGAAACTGAACTTTTGGGAGAATTGAAAAATCTATGTGTAAAGATCCCCCTTCTCCAGACAATCAAATATGTTCCTATTTACAATAAGTTGATTAAGGAGAAGTTCTTCAAGCATCTAGGAAGAAGAAAAAGGGATGCCCATACCATTAATGTCATTGGGAGGTTGTTTGATTTAATGCTGGGGCAGGTAATATGTCCAAAATATTTGGACCCTGGAAGCCTTGTAGTAGATGTGCACATCAATGGCACCATTGTCCCACACACTCTGATTGATCTTGGGGCTGCCATTAATGTGATGACCAAGGACACCATGCTCAAGCTCAACCTCCAAGGGTCATTGAGGAAGACCATAACAGTTCTGCGACTTGTAGACCATTCCACAGTCACCCCTAAGGGAATTGTGGAGGATGTGATTGTCTCCATTGACTCCTTGGAGTACCCTGCAGATTTCCTAGTTCTCCAACCTAAGGCTAAGCTTATTGGTTACCCTCTCATCCTTGGGAGGCCATGGTTGGCCACAATTGATGCTTACATCAGCTACAGAGCTGGGAATATGACCATCAAGAATGGGCATATGTCCAAATAGTCTTATACTGTCCTTCTCAACCTACCCTAGAGCATGATTTACCTTTATGGTTAGAGGAGGAGGAAGAAGATGGGGTTTATTCTGCCCAAATTTATGCTTTGGAAGCAACCATAGGAGGACAATAAGATGAGGATGACTTAATTGAAAACCTACTCCAAAGTCCAACTCCTAGTTCATTACCATTAGAAGAGGAAATAAGGGAAACCCAGAGCAATCATCCAATTGACTTATGCTTGGCCAATTCCAACCCACTCCAAGTCAAAACCATAGAATTTGGCCTAGAGAGAACTTTGAAAATTAACCCATCTCTTTCTGCTTTAGAAGAGGAAAAGCTATGCAGCATGTTGAGAGAGAGCCTAGAAGCCTTCACTTTGAGTTACAAGGAAATGAATGGAGTACACCCCTCAGTGTGTACTCACCACATATACATCAAATAAGGTTTCAAGCTAGTCAGGCAACCACAAAAGAGGATGAATCCAGCTCTTAAAGACATAGTCAAAGAATAACTGCAAAAACTGCTAGATGCAGGATTCATTTACCCTATCTAAGACAGTGAGTGGGTCTCTCCTTAAGTGTTAGTTCCTAAGAAAAATTGTAAGTGGAGGATTTGTGTTGATTATAGGGAGTTGAACAAAGCCAAAAAGAAGGATCATTTTCCCCTACCCTTCATTGACCAGGTACTAGATGGCCTGGTAAGGAAGAAGTTCTTTTATTTCCTAGATGGATTCAGTGGGTACAACCAAATCCAAATCTGCCCAGAAGACAAGGATAAGACCACATTCACCTGTCCTTGGGGTACTTTTGCCTATAGGGTCCTTCCTTTTGGCCTATGCAATTCTCCTGCCACTTTCCAGAGAGCAGTCTTAAGTATTTTTGCTGAATTAGTACATGATGCAGTGGAAATCTATATGGATGACTTTACACCTTATGGCTATGATTTTCAAGAATGACTAACCTAGGAAAAGTATTACACAAATGCATTGAAATGAATATGTCTCTCAGTCTAGAAAAATGTGAATTCTTATTGACTGAAGGGACTCTGCTAGGTCATTTAATATCTCAGCAAGGGTTGCAGGTGGATGCAAAGAAAATAGCAATCATCCAAAGGGTCCCACCTCCATAAAAGCAGAGAGATGTCAGGAGTTTTTTAGGGATAGCTGGATACTACTAAAGGTTCATAAAGGACTTCAGCAAGTTGGTCTCTCCTTTTTTTGGGTTGTTGGCTAAAGATTCTGAGTTTATATGGTCAAAGAGCTGTAAAGAGGCCTTGGACATTCTAAAGGGTAATTTAACCACTGCACCAATCCTTAGAGGCTCAAACTCGGCCCTCCATTTTCATTTTCATGCTGATGCCTCACATAAAGCCATAGGAGGAGCCTTAGGTCAGGAAGAGAAGAAATTGCCCTAGGCCATCTATTTTATCAGTAAGAACCTGTCAAAGGCTGAGCTGAATTATACTGTTAACGAAAAGGAACTCCTAGATGTTGCGCATGCATTAAAAAAATTTAGGCATTACATTACAGGCTATCAAGCATTTGTGCATACTGATCATGCTGCAATCAAATAATTAATGAACAAACCAGATGTGAATGCTAGAATTATAAGATGGTTGATTTTATTACAACATTTTGATTGAACTATTGTTGATAAACCTGGTAAGGAAAATGTTGTTGCTGACTTTCTATCTAGGATGAATTTTCTTACAGGTGAATAAGGAATGGTGGATGACCAGTTACCAAATGAGCATTTGTTTTCTATTTCAGTTCTCTCCCCATGGTTTGCTGATATAGAAAACTATCTGGTATCAACACAGTTCCCACCAAACTTGCCCTCCAAAGAAAAGAGCAAGATAGTTAGGAAAAGAACCCCCTTCACCTGGATTAGGGGCAATCTGTTCAAACTTGGCCTAGATCTAATCTTAAGAAGGTGTGTAAGGGAAGAGGAAGTCTTTGACATCCTTCTTACCTGTCATGATGGGCCTCGTGGAGGTCACTTTGCAGCAAAGAGGACAACATTCAAAGTGTTGCAAGCAGGCTATTATTGGCATACGCTTCATCAGGATGTGAAAAAGTATATTAGTTAGTGTGATTGGTGCGAGAGGATGGGAAAGGATACTCTAAGAGATAAAATTCCCCTACAACCTCAAGTGACTTTCGAGCCATTTGACAAGTGGGGCATGGACTTCATTGGGCCTATCAACCCTCCTTCAAAGCCAAAACAACACATCATTTTGTGCACTGATTATTTGACTAAGTGGGCTAAAACCCAGGCAATTAAGGCAACAACAGAAGAGAAGGTGGTTGAGTTCCTAAGGGAGAATATATTCTACAAATTTGGGTACCCTAGAGAGCTAGTCATAGACCAAGGTAGCTAGTTTACCTTCAACATGATTGAAATAACTACTCAGCCATCAAAAACTCAAGCATAAGACCTCCACTCCTTATCATCCACAAGCTAATGGGAAAGTGGAGGTGACCAACAAGGCATTGGAAAACATCTTAACCAAGGTAGTGAGTAGCAGTAGGAAGAATTGGGCAGAGAGACTAGTTGAGGCCACCTGGGCCTATAATACAACACGGAAGACCACCACTGGATTTACACCCTATGAGCTGGTCTATGGGAAAAAGGATTTTCTGTCCATTGAGTTTGAATATAACACATTGAGGATGGTAGCCCAACTAGATTTGGATCTCAGTCATGCATAGAAACAAAGGTTGTTACATTTGAATGGCTTGGATGAATTCAAAATGCATGCCCTCCTATATACAGAGATAGTTTAGCTTCAGAGGAAGATCTGGCATGACAAACACATTAAGGAGAATCAATTTCAAGAGGGATATTGGGCATTGCTATATGATTCAAGGTATAAAGACTTCAAGGGAAAGCTAAGGACAAGATGGCTCAGACCTTATGTGGTGGAAATATGCTA
This sequence comes from Pinus taeda, assembly GCA_000404065.3. Taxonomy (NCBI): domain Eukaryota; kingdom Viridiplantae; phylum Streptophyta; class Pinopsida; order Pinales; family Pinaceae; genus Pinus; species Pinus taeda. Next base: position 96,061 of record APFE031356262.1, on the reverse strand, counting down.
TGACAACGATTCAGTGCAAATTAGAACTACTGATGAAGAAGCCATTCCATTGCTAGTTAATGGACACCGATTGAAAATGTACAAGAGGCCTTTATAAAAAAAATTTCATAGACAATATCAATAAGACATTGATTATGGTGGAGCAAGTTCCAGCTCCTCCCTCATAAGGACACTGAAAAAGAAAAAAGAATAAGGATTCAGGTGAAAACCCCCATGAGGCGCTTGAGTCCCATCTTTGGATTGAAGACCTCGTGAGATGGCCCAAGGATGGGAAAAAAAGAAAAAGAGTAAGAAGATCCCTAGGTGAAAACTTTCCTTGAGGTGCCCAGGGCAGATATGTAGGGTGAAAACCTCTCTGAGGTAACCTAGGTGTTTTAAAATATTATATATATATATATATACTATATATATATATATATATATATATATATTAGATATATTATATATATATAAGAAAAAAGACATAATTGTTATTTGCAGGTGGGTGAGAAAGACAATCAAGGAGTAAAGAGAAGATCCAAATGGAGCCTTGCCTCACATATATTCATCTCCTCCACTCATTACCATGCATCCCTCCATCAATTCCATTGTTTTTCACTTCATTGCTTCAATTTAGATGAAGATTTTGTTTTCTACAGAATCACCTCAACCATTACCATCATCCCTACATCCACACACACTCCTACTCCCTCTGTCCATTCACTACAACGTCCTCATAGCACCAGCCAGCAACATGATCAAGAAATTCTAAGGGAGACACCAAACATTGCCAATTGGTAATCCAGGAGCTCCATAGCAGCAACAACATCATATCTCCAGTCACAGACACTTCCAAAAGCCAAGAAACCATTAGCAGACAGCAGAGGAGGAAGAAGAATGACCATCACCAACACCTTTGATCTTTGACAACTGCAACATGGCATTAAGACCATAGGTAAGTATCCCACTCACTCACTCATATGCATCATTTGATCAAAAGTTGTAAAGGTTAAGAGGTAGTTGGTTTATAAGTGAAAAGGTGGCAAAAAGGAAATTCTTTAATAAGTCAAAAGAGAATGCAAGAGTCCATAGATACAACGTTTTTATGGAAACCATTTGAGAATGCTTGAAGAATTAAGATTTTGGGTAGAAATACTAGCTCACCAAAGACTCAACATACCCTATTTCTTGATGCAATCACTCATAGACTCTAGTAGCAAAGTAAAGGAAGTAAATCCCCAGCAGTTAGTTCACCATGGGTTGATCAGGATCCTCATTAAGGATGCCCTCCAAAGCCTTAGGATCCCCATAACATGGTCGATCTTTAGAAACTTACCAGTAGAGGATGAAATAAAAACCTTCACCTATGATGTTAATCCTTCTGTCAGTGAGGAGGAGACAAAACAAGAAGAAGAAGATACAGAGCTAGATGGGGATGAGATGGATGAAGAAGAAACTAATACAAAGGAAAATGCTAAAATAATACAAGGAGGATGATGATGAAACAAGAGGAAGAAACTGATGGAGATGTGAAAAAACAACAAAAGGAAGAAGATAAGAAAAACAGAGAGGACAGCTGCAGGAAAAGAAAGACCAACTAGCATATATGGCTAGCCTCTCCTTGGAGGTCATCCAGTGTAGGATGTCGACTAAATACTATGCTATTTACCTCAAAGAACAATGGCTGCAATTTCAAATTAAAACACTAGCACAAAGGAGCACCATACCATTTCAGGACCGCAGACAGTTTATTGATCTTTATGATCAAAGTGCACTAAAAGATGGGGCAAAAATGGCTGAGTATTACTTGCATAACATGGCCCTCAAAGACATGAATATTTTGGATCCTAATGCAGACCTAGGATATCTACAATCAATGGATTTGGCATCATCGATGAACCATGATAAGTCAAGGGCTGCAGAGATGAAAAGAATATTAGCCAGAGAGCAAAATAAACCTCTTTTTATCAGAGATGAACAATCAAATCCCATGGCCCTAATCAGCACCCATAATCTAATTGCAAATGATCCTCATCTGGCACTTAGATATATTGCTTCCCAAGAGCAAGCAATTTCACATTTTGAGGATATGTTTAGGCTGCTAAGATGATAATATACATGCCTGCTAAAGGAGATGGAACACACTGCCACACAGCTTGAAGATAAGAGAATATCACTCCCCTCAAAGGTTGAGAAAAGCACTCAACAGGGCACCTCTATAATAAATCAATACAAAGGTTGAAGATCAATTGGATAGGCCTAAAAATCAGTCCACCACTACTTCTAGGGATGCTAGAAGGGAGAAAAGAAGAAGAGGAGAAGAAGCAGTGGGAGGAAGTAGAAAGGAAAGCAGGCTTCTATGAACAAGAAGAAGAGACCACAACCAAAGCATGAGATGTCAGAGAGGCTACCAGAGCCATGAAGGACATGGAAATTGATTAAGTTGCTTGGAAGATGAGCAACACTTTCATTAGGGGGTGATGATGAGCCTCATCATTGAGTAATTATATGGGTCTTAATTGTCCTTAATTCACCTCCTAGCTTAGTGTTATAGACATTTTTGGGCACTTCAACCCCAATTGAAAATTTCCATAAATTTAGGGCTCTTAAGTCCCTAAAAGTGTTGCTTCACTGCCTAAAGGAACAAGGTCAACTGATTACATCATCTCCCAGAAGTCCTCCACTGAAAACTGCTCATAAATGGTCAAAACTAGACCATACTGAAAGCTCAATGCAGAGGGTGCGATGCATATCACCTTCCTAATGTACAGGGTGCGATGCATACTAATTTTCTCCTCTGTAGGGTGCGATGGTCGGGAATGGAAAAATGTCAGGGACAAAATGTTAGGTGGAAGATCATGGAATCTTCCAGAAGCTTCCCCTCTGACACTTGCCACTCCATTTTCGACCAGGATGAGTAAGAGATCATCATTCTCCAAGTGGAAGCGGGAACTATCAGAGAGAAGACACTAATCAAGATCCCAAAAGATGACTCACCTCTATGTAATCATCTATATATGGATCCCTCATCAAAGAGATCCAGAGGCTGGAATTTTATATCTTATAGAGAAGTGCTGTTGGTATTTTGGTGTACATTCACAAGTGTTGGGTGATCTAGCTTTGCTTGAGGTGAAGAAGGGCTTCTTAGTTTGAGGATGATGCTGGGTCAGAGCACATGGTTGTAATCTTCTTGCTACTTTTCATCTGAATAAATCTATTCTTGTTTCCTTCCATATTCTTGTGTACTTGTTTATATATGCATGTATATGGTTAATACACATATGATCCTGTATTATTTATGAATTTAGATCCTTGTTTCTTGCATAGTAGTATGTTTCTGTGATTCCACAGGTTCATTTGAAGCTGGGTAGACAAATAAGAAGCGGCGAAACTCTATCAATAAGGAGAGGAAATCAAGCGCAAGACTCAGGTTGGTCTTCTTGTTCCTCCTCTCGTCTATTTTCATAAAAGGAAACAACAATAGACTTTGTTTGTTTGTTTCTAAGATAGCCACCCATCTTAGTGGGAATAGCAGCATCCGAGTGGACACTATTCCTGGATAACACCACGCCCGCATGATTGATATATATATATATAATGAGGGGCTAAACAAGAAGTTGTTTCCCGAAACCGAACTTTGTGTATGTGGCGGCTTGACGTGAATTGGGCACCCCCCCCCCCTCAACCAATGGTTTCCGCTGAAATAACCCTCCACTAAATTCTTAATACTACTACAATTTTACAATCTCGTTAACTTTACCACTGTCAATTTCTACTCGAAAATCCCATCGAATGTTAGCCATTTAAGTTTTATTTAAGAAATAATCTTGTTATGTCTTTAATGTTCATTTCATTAAATACATCACTTCCCTATTTTTTTCATCTCTTCCGGATAGTCCTGCCACAACTCTTTCGGTTTGTATTCAAGTTCACGTCTTTGATTTATGATTAGAATTACAGTGAATTTGAGCAGTGCCATTTCAACCGATTGCAAGCTATCAAGTGCAGGATATATCAGTGCCACCATTTTTTGGGTATTGTCTCTCTCTTTTCTTTCCTTTATATTCAACAATGAGTTCACAGAAGGGAAAGGCAATCAAAACCCAGTTGAAGGCCATACCTTCCTCTGCATCTATCAGACTTGATGAATTGCTATTTATTGACCTTGAAGCCAAAATTATAGAGACCAGGTATGAATTTGATCTCTATGAACTTCCAAATTGGGCATTTCAGCGACTCCAGGATAACAGTGATGAATTTTCTCTCTAGGAGTCTTTATTTCCCCAATTCATCTTCCCATGACCCACCATTTTTCAGAATTTGTTGAGTGGTGTGCAGATAGGTATTTTATAAGTGAGAGAACTATCATAGCCAAGAATCGGAAGCCCTTATTTTCCATAACCTCTGAATCTATATTGTAATCTTTACAAGTTCATGTTCCTAGTTCTCTGCACCATTTTTCCAGTGGATTACTATTAGAAACCTGTCAAAAGTTGACTTTCCAACAAAGAGAATTTATATTTGAATCATTTATGCCAGAAGGAGCTGGAATTCCCAATAACAATCCACCTTATCATTCATCTATGTTCCTAGAGATCTCTAGACAAATTATATCTATGTTATGTTTCTTTTTAGGGTATGACAGTGGTGAGGTAGTGGATGAAGTTATGTTGGGATTTATATCAATTTTCTCCCCAAGAAAGAAACCAACAATATTGTTCAGTTTTAGCCAGTTTCTCTATAGGTTATTCATGAGAAATTTTTAAAGTTTGGAACTGAAAAAAGCATTCAAACATCAGTCTGTGTTGGTTTATCTGTTTTTATATTATCAGTCAGGAATATTTCAAATGCAATTAAAAAAGTAGGAATTGCAAGGTAATCAATGGTCAGTTGTTCATTAGACCTCATTAGTTAGGAAAAACTCTAAAGAGTTTTATTTCATCAATTTTGAGGATCATTTTCTTCATGTATTCCTCAGTCATCTGAACAATGATAGTGTTCCTAGAATATCACCAAAGATCAAACTAAGTCTACAACTTAGTGATCAAACTAAATTGGGTGACTGGTATTTGTATAAGAATTTTACTGAAATTAAAATGTGTGGTTGTGAGCTCCCTCCTTATCAATTACTACCTTTCCTCCCTATTAGAAATTTCTCCCTTGAGTTTATCAAATAGAGTCTTAATGTAGATCAAATTCATTTCTTGTTGTCAATACCAGAGCAACAGATAAAGAAGTTTAATACTTATTGGCACAAATGAAATTCAAACTAGGATTCAGTTGGCCATATGATCCAATAAGAAGGATTTCAACCATAATAGTTCAGAAAAAACTCTACTCCCCATGTCCATGTGCCAAACCTAGAAATGGAAAAGTTTGCTAACAAGGAGACATGGGAAGAGAATACCAGACAAAACTTGTTGGGAGAACAATAAATAGACCAACCAGTAAGACATAGTGTCTTAGAAACACCCCAGTAGAAGGAAAAAGAACTCAAAATAATAGTATAAAATGTTTTAGAAATAGAAGGAACAGAGTTCAAAGTATATACAAGACAAAAAACAAGGAACGTGGAGGAGACTATGTCAGAAACTAGATCCTTAGATATTTCTCCACCAACTACATTTTTTCTTTCAATCAAACCTATTTTCAAATTGCAACAAATTTGAACAATAATAGGACAGTATTTCCATAAACTCCTTCCTTTTCCAATCAAAATATTCTCTCTAGGTTCCTAGAAATCCAGAAGAAGAATGAAATTATGAAGTCAATGATATGGACTCAGTTTTGGAAGGAAACTTCTTCTACAAAAAATAAATTTCTCTCAGCACTAGATGTTGAGAAAGGACAATTTCAATTAGATTTTCTTGAACCTAAGGTCCATAGAGAAAAATCTGAAGAATATTTCAAGACCTTTGTGTTTGCTTTTGATACCAAGAAAATTTATCATATTTATCAAATTTATTTACATAGAAAAGATGGAGAAATGGCATATTTTTCTTTGACTAGCTGAGCCATTAATGTATCAAAGTTGCAAAATTTGTTGAATAATAAACTTTCTGAGCTTAAAATGGAGAGAATGTATTCTCTTGCAAAAGATACTAAAATCAAATCATTGGAGGATGTTGTTATTAAATTATGTTTGGATCCACAAGATGTTAATGTTGCCGTGGAGGTTATAAAAAAAGAAGAATGTTGATATTCAATCTTTTCGGAAAATATTGAAGTTACCTACTACAGAACATCTACATACACAGGAAGTTGGAGAGCTTGAAAAAGAGAAAGAGACTCCCTTATCAATGATAATTGAGCAAAATGTGTGGATCTGAAATATGGAAGCATAGATAGAGAGATTACTCAAAGAAAAAAATAAGACAGGAAACACAATGGTTTCTACATCATGAGGAGTTTTAACAAGGAATTATGCAACATAAGAAGTAACAAAAGTATTATCTTTATTAGGTTTTAAAAATCAATAAATCGATAATTTGAAAGTAGCTCTAGAGAAGGTTGAGAAAGAAAAAATAAGCTTTGATAGTGCTTTAATTACCTGGAATCTAGAAAAGTTCCAAGTTGCAAAAACAACTTGAGTAGAAATTAAGTCAGACTAACAGTGCTCAATGTTATATACAGGCTAAAGAGAAGATTTGGATGCAAATAATGTCTTCATTATCTGATATTTGGTCATCAACTGAAATTATTATTCAACAAGAAGAATTATTGGAAAGAGCAGGGGAAGCCATTGATGAAATCAAAAAAGAGTTGGGAAACAAACCTAGCCAAGAAAGTAAGATCATTAAGTTTTTAAATACAAAGACAAGAGAAGAGCTAGAATAATTGAGCATTGAATATAGAATTGATTCAGTCTTACAAACTAGAAGAGTTCTGACAAAGAAAAACTTAATGTTGCAGAGGAAAGACAAATGTGAAATTTTGCAGACACGAGTGAATAGATTTTGCAGAAAATTTTATGTTTTACAGCAAAGAGGCATGCCTTCTTTTAAAAATTTGCAAGGCCAAATGGTTACAAAGGAACAATATCAGAGATTAGTGAACATAGTAGAATGGATAAATCAAAATTTGTTGGAGTAAAAGGAGCTTTAAGTGGTCAAAGTTTTCTCTAAAATTTATTTGGTAATATTTTCATTTGTTATGAAATTAAACATTTATTCATAGTTAAACCAACTTTTGAGAAATATACAGAAGTGGATGAAGCTTTCAGAAAATTGGTTGATTGGTTCAGAGAATCAAGGCAACATTTCAAAAAGTGATCAGGATAGTTCCAAATTTAAGGAGAAAAATCTTGACATAATCAGATATTTTGAGCTTAGATGCAAGAATCAAGGACAGTTAGAGGCTACACAACAGGAGATTTTCTATTCTGAGAAAATTGTTTTGAAGATTATCCAAAGTATTTTGGATAAAATTTATTTTTATTATAAATCTGTAGAGGATAGGACTTTTGTATGAAACTCTATATATACATATCATTTTGATAATTTGGAAAAGGGTTGATTCTTGGACCAAACTTAAGATTTTTGTTTAAATATCTGGACATTTTGGAAGTTAATCAAGGACTTGTGTTTTCAGCTTATGGCAGAATTGTTTTTCCTGTGAGTGTTTCTGGTTTTTCATCATTCTATTCTTCAATACTGTCACGCGGAATGAGTCGATCTTGCGGACAAGATAGACCTTCCTAGAATCTAATGAAGACCTAATGACAAACAAACCAACTAGACACTATATTTCTCTAAATGCGCTTTATAAATAATGGTAAACAAATGTGTTTAAGGCCTACCTCATGTCCAATGCAAGTTTGGAGATGCTCCTTTGATCCAAGTAAGTTCCTTTGTCACAAACCTACAAGCACAAACAAGGTAAACAATTAAATAGCACTTGAATATCCAATATTATAAAACATATTTAACATGAAAGTCAAGGAGTCCATGAAACAAATAACATGAGATACTTGTTGAGAAAAATGAGTTTGATTGTATTAATTCAAAAGGAGAAGACTATACAACCTTTGACTTGACGCTATACAAGCTCCTCCCAGGGTCCAACAAGAAGTCTCCTCTACTTTGACAATCTTCACTCACTCCCTAATGAAGCCAAAAAGGTATGTAATCTCTCCTCTTAAGCTCAAATAGGAAGTCTTGATTTCACTAGAATTTACCCTCAAAATTTCAGCTTCTAACCTCCCTGGCCACTGACCCAATGCCTCAATTTATAGTGCAATGGAGATCAGTTACCAGCTCCTCTTTCAAAGGGATAGATTCCTCCTTCAAAGGGATAGCTCCTCTCAACAAGGGATTAGTTCATCCTCTCATGGGATGCATGAACCACTTGGAGCGAACAATCCACGTAACAAATGCTTCTAGAAAAC